>OZ025219.1:7218887-7343887 GCA_964019055.1 Anthopleura xanthogrammica | reverse complement strand
ATCGTCATCATCAACATCATCACCATCATCATCATCATCATCATCATCGTCATCATCAACATCATCACCATCACCATCATCATCATCATCATCATCATCGTCATCATCAACATCATCACCATCATCATCATCATCATCATCATCATCATCAACATCATCACCATCATCATCTCCTCTCATCTTATCTCATTTTCTTGATCAGTTATTCATACAGCGAGTTTTCTAAGTTCCTATGGCTCATTCCGTCAGAGATATCCAACCGCGACCCATTTATTGATTGAGTGACATCTATACCACATTCCAACCATCCAGGGCCAAGAGGGTCATTCCTATACACACTTATCTCCACATGATCTAAGGATGATCTGTGCTTTCCAGGAACAAGTGGAAGTCCGCATACATATCATATTATGCAATACTAAAATTACCGACTTTGACGTCATTGATAATCTGATAACACCTAATTGACCTCACACTGAACTACGTCAAAATGTAGACGCATTCCTAAGCTGGAAGATGATCCATGTATGTAGAGAAAATCCGAACAATAAAAAAGTCAAAATATAGTAAGCAGCTTATAGTGTATTCTCTGCTGTTTTGTGAAGCAGTTTGTACAATTTTAATTTTAGCAGTTTTCGTTTCCCCAGCTGGACCCGCCTTTCTGGCTCCAACGACTTTTACTGAACTATCATTACTCCAAGAAAAGATAAAAATATAGATTTTATGGCACCTTGAATTGATCTTTCGCTTAATAACAATGACAAGAAATACTAACTAAATAACCTGATGGTATCATCAATGTTTTTGCCGGCCGTTAAGTTATCTATGAAAATATAAATATTGAGTCATCTTTCCATACTTCACCAGTTCCGAGCTTCATAACCTCTAGACAGCGAACTTCGAGTGTTTGTTTTCGTTCCATGGTTTTTAACTGGTTCTTAACATTGTGAAGAGTGGTCTTCAATTATGTCTGATGGATGAGAGAGTTTACGTGTTTATTTGCCATCTGAAAATGTAAAGGGTAAAGATGACCTTCTCAAATTTTTAAATGTTGACTAGGTAGGTCAAAAACCTTCACGATTTCCATCAGGGAGTCGAAATGCAGCCAAAACAGAAGCATGAGAAGCTGCACGCTACGATTTGACTGCATCCATACTTTGAATATTTTGTGAAATTTTCGATGAAAGTTGATGTCTTCAAAAGCAGCAAGATGAAGACCACCAATTCAAAACAGTTGCAGGCGCCGTTGGAGGCATTGGTCGGTTTTCCCGCGAAGACTTCGGTTACATCACGTTTTGCTGGCGACACATCGCGAGATTCTTTCATCAACTACTCGACAAATTCATCAAGATACTTATTTCCTTTGTATACTTTGTCCGATTCCCCTAGAAATTAAACTGGTGGTGAAATTCGTGGGTCAAATGTCAGATCAAGTACTTGGAATGTCCTTAATATGCTTAAAGAAAGAATGTGCCGAAAGAACGCGTATTGGATGAAGGGGAAGGTATTGAATATCAAGTAAAGAGAGAAAGTGAGATATGCAAAGTGTAAGAAGTATGGAAAGTTAAGAGAAAGGAAACAAATTGTGATTCATAGCACAGAAAAAATGGGGAAAACTGCATTGGAAAATTGAGAAATTGTTTGTCCATGCCGGTTACGGTGGGAAGTTCCGAACTATTTTCGAAGCAGAGCATGCAGATTTAAGAAAAATTTTAGCGCAGAAAGTGTAGTTATCGTTACGTACTTAAGCTTTCTCAACGAATACGCCCTTGCAGATTAAATATTACGAGCATTAAACTAAACATATCAAAATTGATTTCAAACTGAGAACCGCATCTTCAGTAAGAGTCACGATTAGGCAAGGAAAGTACACCATGTGGAAGAGCTTTGGATCTTGTTAAACATTGACATCATTAAAAACCAATTCTGTGCGTAGCATCTGGGACGTTTTGTTTATTTATCTAAAGCTCGTATCGAACACAATCACAAGCAGAGTTACAACTGTTATAACAGCTTCTAAACAGCTGAGAATCTTTTCTCTCCAGCATGACACTTCTAAAGTCTTTCCTTTCTCTGTTACTCACTAAAGCGTAGTTCCCCATTTCTGCTTGGTTCCCTAACGCGCGCGTTCGTAAAATTTAAAATGACACGGGCGCTTATGCTTGCAAGCTGACTTCACACGCCTCTTCAAATCCGCGATACAGGGACGCACTCTACACGACGGAGAGAAAGGATTTGCAAGAGAGTCTCCCTCGAATCTTTCGCCGGAGAGTCAGCTTGGAAAAATAATAAACCGTTGGCCACGCAGTCTGTAGTTTCCCTATCTGGGACATGACAAGAATGTCTGGTTTTGGAAAGTGGAAAGATGGAAGTTTGAAAGTATATGGAATCAAATATGCTCCAGGACACGTTAACAACATAGAAAACTGATGAGGCAATCTCTACAAGTTGTGGTGCACCTTTTTCACGACCTGCGTTTGGAACAACAACCAAGTAAATCTGAAAAGCATGCATGTTTACTTGTGATTTCAGCCAGCTTAATCGATAGTTAGACTGCCATTAGAAGCATTGCAGTATCAGTAAACGTGCGATGGGTGGTCTAGAGCTCAGCAACGATATGTTCGCCACATGTTCACGTATATACAAGATCATCATCTAAAAGCAAAACCCTGGGTTTCAAAGCCTACAATTGGGACAAGATCAAATCATTGTTCTCAATGTCCCTCTGCAGCAGAATTCTTTTTTAACTTGAACAAGAAATATTTCATATTTTTCGACAGAAATGAAGAGTCCAGCAAGTTCCAGATTTAAGTCTGACTGTGTTGATATTTTGCGGCACTTTTTGGCTGCATTCATAAAGAAGATAGGAAATCGTTTAAGACTTCCTGATGACCTTGGAACTGAGAAGTCATCTAACTGTGGGGCAACCCTGGCTGACTACTAGATTCTCTGCATGAAAACAGACTAAAATATGCGCCTCCATACACGAAATCTTTGCCGGCGTTCAACGATGGTATCCTATCCCTTTAGTATTGCCACGTCCAGACTAAAATATGCGCCTCCTTGTATCTGTTGTGTGAATTCCTTGGCACTCAACGATGGCACCGTCATTATCTTTAGTATTGCCATGTTTATGTCTAGGTTCAATCCGTAAAAAGCAAGAAACTAGTACGTATATGAATTGTTTTTCGATTGATGATTACATAAGGTCGATATGACGGCACGTGAAGCTGGGATAGAGAAGATTTGGGAAAATGGGACTTTAGACTTTAGACTTTCGTTTATATTTCACACACATTAAAGGATCATAAATTACAAAGAGGTATATATATGAAATATATATTAAATAAAGAAGTGATAATATGGAATTTAAAATTAAAAGGGCAAGGTGTAGAATATGAGATGGTTTTTTTAAAATTGATAGCATAAAAATGTGCCAACGTGCTGATCCAACAAACGCGATACATGCCAAGAGGATTACACTTGCTTCTCTAACAGGCGCTTCTAACTACATGCATCCCTGAAAAACTCTTCATAGAATGCAGCTGCAAGTGGACCGACTTTATTTCTAAATCAGTAAACGGCTTAAGACTACAATTACTTTTAGGGTGGTAGCTATCTTTGTTAAGTTTGGCTAAACTCTCAAGTGCTCACAGTGATGGGAATATGAAGAGTGCTGTACAGCACCGCGATACTGCAATAGTGGTAATGCTGCTGTGATCTCGTCATCGTTTGAAGTTTTATTCCTCGTCGGTGGCCTTACTTTTGCCCATGTCGGTAATTTTCTAGCTACAAAGTCATAGAAGACCTTGTATGCCTAACTAATGCTATACTATGCCACGTGGTAACGAGGACCCTCAACCACTATTGTCCACTATTGAACACTATATACAACTCCTAATGCCCCTTTCAATCAAATCCACTGTTCAAAGCTGTTGGACAATTTTGGGATTAGCACCCGAACGCTACATGCAATCCAAAGTGCTTTTCGGTTTTCTAAGGGTACGATTCTGGGGCAGCATTGTCGGGTGGTTCTCCTTGATTGACTTAATGATGATGCCAACAAAGCATTCACCTCATTGTAATTACTTCAGCTGAAGAATACGAAGTTGTTTTAGTGATGCAATATAAAAGAGTTCTTTAAAGGCAAGCCAATGGGGTTGGGCCAACAATCAACTAATGCCTGAGTATTACTCTCACTATGTACCACCATGAACCGGCTTGACGGATTTGTCTATTCTATTCTATTTCATTTTTTTCGGTTTGAAATTCAAATTATGAAGATACACAAAAGATACACGAAAATATGGAGTAAAAACCATTAGGCTCATAATAAGAATTGTCCCATAACACTTCAAGTTTTGAAGATCCCGAAGAGTCATTCAGGATTACTGCAAGCCAAAATTTTATTTCCAACTATCGAAAATTTCGACCAAATGACATTTCTCGGGGTACTACTGGGTCAGTAAATATTTGAGTCACGAGGAATAAGTTCATCGATTTTTTCCGTTTTCCCTATCGTATTTTAGATACAATACTTTTATCAATGGAATGCTATTCCAACTATTCACTAGGGTCAGCCTAAGCACTAACAAGATTACTGACGATGTCAGTTGTCAAGTTATCACTATGTACCATTCGTATTGAGATCAACTTGCTGGGGTATTCCGTCTGAAAAGGTTTCTAAGCCAGTTCTAATCCTCATTTTTGGCACTCATTTTTCAGCATAGAGTGAGGACAAATGTCTTAGAAAATTATCTATATATCTTAAACCACCCAATTTAAGTTCACAGCTAGTGGTATTCCTAATATAATTCTTGTTATTCAACGTTGTACGTGTGGTGCAGTTCATGCAGAGTTCACAAAGTCAAGGTAGGCATAGGCTTCTGTGGAAGATTCACTTCTCTCTTATCTTAAAATCTAATTATTCTTAGATCTTAAGGGCAGCTATTTCATAAGTAGGAATAGGTTTGAGGAATAAGGCTAATGATATCAAAGTTTTGAGAGCAGAGGAATAATGCGTGCCATTACGCTAATGCCATTTCATTAAAGTGCTTCAAAGAAACCCTTGAGTCTTGATTGGAGCATTTTTTTAAATCTTTTTAAAATACTCCCTCGACGATTAATACCAGTTAAAATAACAGATTCTCGTGCTCTTACAAAATTTTGTCGCAATTTCGCATCATCTTAGCTCAGTTCAGGGCAAGAGATTTCAATTTAAATCTATGAACGAACAACAGGTATTTCCTTATGCCGTAAAATTAACTGTTGCTATATTGCCGTTCCTAAAAACGTGTAGTAATTTGCGTTTAAACAAAAGACCCTCACGCAATACACTAGCAATATCTCAAGTGGATATTTCATGAAGTATTTCTCTGAATTAAATTAATCTTCGTGTAAAGCAGTGAAAAATTCCCATCATCATAGACGAAATGACACTATTTTTCCTGTGTAACATTGCTAAAAAAAGGACGGGCGTTCCAACTTCAGGGACATACGCGATGTCAGTTCATCTTCCAGTACATTATCACCTGCTAAAATCAATTATTAACCCGCGAAGAGCATCAAACTAGGGATTAATGCTCTGTATATACACAACACTGACCACAATCTTACAATAGTTCGGTCATATCCAATCTTTTATTATAATATATATACACACTGGCTTTGTCCGGACATAAATCCAAGTTGACGCAATGGTCACAATTTTTATAAGTCTTTCTCGCGAGCGCTTTTTCCGAAGATTCGCTCATTAAAAATGAATATCTTGTAGATCAGTCGGCGTGCTTGGAAGACTCTCTGGGTCCATTACGATGTTCCGAGATTTGTCGTCTGACTTAACACTTAAATGTAAAACTTCTTCCATAAGATCTTGACAACTTCGTAAACATTCCTGGAAAGGACAAATAGAATGAAACATTAACTTAGTAAAGATTTCAAAGGTATCGGTTTCATGGTTGGGGATATGGTTAAGATAAGATAGATTGAGGCTCAATATGGTAACATCTTGGGAAAGATTAAGATGCAATATGGAAAAACAATAAAAAAAACGTTACTTTTGCGGCGACAGAAAATCCGCTCTCAGCCTAAATTCACTTGAATGAACTAGTTATTGTTATAATTCTCAAGCAAGCAGTGATTGTGCTGTCACGATTTCCTTTGTGCGCCATTGGTTTTCTATATCTATCTTCTTGCGCAATTTTTAAGTATTTCATTTTAGCGTCAATGTATCGAGTAGCGACAAAGCAGCATGGCAGCTTGTTATTGTGAAAGATCCGTAATGTGAACTTTTTTAATTTCCTCTGCTTTTTATTCCTTTCGAATTTACATGTCGGGTTTTTCCGTTACTCTAAGAAACTGGTTTCATCATCATCATCATAATCATCATCATCACCATCATCTTTATTAGTCAGTAAAGCCTTATGGCTTCGCACATCACACTACTTCACAATGAAATGAAAAATAAATAAATTAAAAGATCGATTTTTCCTCTTCAAATTGCCACGCTTGCTATTTGCGAATTTTAAATGAAAAAGGTGATAAAAAAAGATATAGAGGAATGTAAAAGCACGCAGTCAGTGTTTATCCAAGATTTATTTCTAACACATCATTGAATTCTGACATTTCTGCCACAAGAAAAGGTCGTGAAATTCCATCTAAACAAGTATTAATCGATAAAAACACATGTTCGAGGAAACCTACCTAAGACCCTTAACACTACGATAGATGAATAGTATTAGTCAGGAATTCAAAATTACTCGTCTCTCGTGGCATCCACAAGTTCCAAACGCATTAAAACTTTGTACAAATAAATGCGACATCATCCGCACGTCACTGAACAAACATGGGTATCTCTTGGAACAAATAAAATTGTCCTGCTTGAGATATCACAATTTTCTTAAAAATTCTAATTTCAAATAGATTACGAATACTTAATATGAAGTAAGTTTTCACTGGGGAAATTTAGAGCGTGGATCAGACGACTAGTATTTTCGTTTCGGGTCTTTGGATACTTCTGTGCACGCGCAATTGGCTCGCTCTTCACGTGGCCTTGGTATATTTCACTGTGACCAGTGAACTGGAGTTTGTAAGGTTCAATGATTTCACGTGGATTTCATCTCTAGGTGAACGAAAAATGAATTCTTCAAGCTGACCTCTCTCGAGTGCGGAGCACAGGCTGAAACCATGCAAGTGGAATAGCAAACTTGCTATCAAAATCAATCAAGAAAAAATAAACAGAACACCCGACCGCGCAGGCTCTTGTAAAAATATCAAAAACTGATGAATTTGACAGAAGGTGATGGATTGCTTCCATCCACAAATGTCCAAATACTGTTTAGAAATTTCAGCGCATGGCGTTAAATGAAATCTCGATATGCGCTATTATTTGCGCCTACTTTACTCAATTAGAGCTTTATCGATTCACACACAATGCCACGCTTCGCGCGCATTTCTAACGCACCCATTCAACGCGTTCAACGCAAAATTAACAGGTACCTTGGCCCAGCAAACCAAGGAGTAAGTAATTAACTTTTTTTATCACCGAGTTCAGTTTATGAGCACGGATCATCAAGTTGAGGACAAGTTTATCAAAGAAAATTCGAAACTTTTCATGAAAGGCTTTTAATGGATAATACGATACTAGTATTGAAGGCCTTATCTTTTGCGGCTAACCCGAATACAAACCAATGAGCTAAAAATAAGTATTAAAGGAGTGAAAAGAAACTTAAAATGCGTCGTATGGTTGACTTGGGTTTCAACGACGAAATTAAATCCATCAAAAATGCCTTAAAAATTAAAAATTAAATATTTTTTCCAACGCATATTGCAACGCGCAAGAAAGGAAATAAAGGTGCTCGGAGCTCTGGCGATTTTTGGAATCGCGCGCGCGCTATCCTACATTTTCATAATTCATGAAAAAATTATAATTCTGCTGGACTTGATTTGAAAGCGTTGCTTACAAGCAAAGAAAGCTTTTCGTGACTCAAGGCTTTACTTACTGGTTCAATATTTGTAATACTTTGTAAAAGGGAAGCTAACTTGGTTGCTGACCATGATTTGGAATTACGATGTGAATCTGATATCCCCAGACCTGTAAAAGCCGCACACACTGAAGCGCCAGCCAACATCGAAGGAGTATATAGTAAAAATTTATCATCTGCGAAAAACAAAGTACAATAAGTTTATTAGCACTAATGAAAAAATGCTTGGTTGACATAGCAAAATAAACTCGCCTTGGACTAAATCCCTTCCATTTTACAGTAGCCTTTAAGGGAGGTATAAAGTTGGCAAACAACCGAACAGAGGAGAGATAAAACTGTCGTTCTATATCCACAAATTAGACTATAACCAAATAGCTAATGTCTTGCTGGCTTTAAATTGCTAAACAAACTAAATCCAAGAAGTCATGGCTAGACGCAAATACCTGTACAGCACAAAGCTATGAAGGTCGCCGCATGCTTACGAAGAACTTCAGACGTCGAAGGATCGAGGGGAAGTCGGCTAAAAATCTGTTCCAAGAAATCGTATGCTGTAACTGCAGATACATCCCATTTTAACTTGCCTAATACTAAAAGCTCCCAATCCTGGAATACACAAAAGAACGAAATAAGGATTTAGTTTGCATCTTAATTGACTTAATAAACAATTCACGAGTTGGAAATAGATAGAATTAATAATAAATTATAAAACAACATATAATATATAAGTAATATATCTTCACTCATAAGTACTTACTAATAGTTCTTCACATCGTATAGAATTGTCTGTGTATATGCAAAGCTTTTCGGCTGTAAGCGGTGTTGTTTCCTTCAGCTTGCTGGCAATAAACATACATACTGCTCCAAGTAATTGAAGTTCACATTTTCGCATGGGTAACATGGATAATAATCTGTCTAAATAGTTCATAGCTAATGGAAAAACTTCTTCTTCGCAGTGCTGTTCTTCACATACCTAGAAAAGACCAAAGAAGAAAGATCAGCGAGGGCAATTAGAAATAGAACCGACATATTTTGAATTGTCTTGTAGCAGAGCATTAGAGGCAGATAGCATATAATTATGTCAATAATTATCAATAAATACTTACTTCCAACATCCACGTCGCCACCATTCGCCTCATATAAGGTTCTACTTCTGTCTGAACAATCTTAAAATAATTACAACTTGGCAGATACTTTTCTTCACACGCTAGTAGATTTTTTAACACACGATCGTCCTTCAAAATAACCGGGTCTTTATAAGCATATCGAACTCGAACTCCGGGCTCGCAACACAACAACTCCATTGCCATGGCTTGTAGAAATTGCAGAACTTCTTCTTGTGATGGAATGACAAATAATTTTGATTGGATTTGGCGCCGGGGTTGGCTTTTAATGACTTTACACGGAATTCTCAACAAGTATACTTGTGATTCGTATTCTCGTGTTTTGATGTTAGATTGTGTGTGTGGCCTCTTCCCCGGCGCTCAAGACCTAATGTCTAATGTGAGCAAAAGAATGGTAATGTACATCCGAGGTCTGTATATAATCATTCACAATCATTGACAGCTAGTCCATCAGCATTCGCTGGCATTGCTTTGTCGTTGCCGGGCAGATTTTTCCTTTTCGCTAGGCAACCACATTGACATGGCTTCCTGCGACTCTCTCGACCAATCAGCGCGCGTCGGCAAAAGGCCATGAACATGCAAATCAATCTAGGGACCGGTCAATCGAGCTGTCAAATTATACATCCCGAGCTGCAAAAAATCGAAACTATAGCCTTCCTCAAGAGCTAGAAACTTCTTCATTTCAGGGATATCCCTGAATCAGCTGAATGCTTATGGTAAAAGAATAAAATCAGGCTTGAATTTATGCAGACGCTTTCGATGAATAAATTCCCAAATGCAATATTTATTGTCGATAGGAGGAGCTAATACCCACATTCCACGAATGCCTAAACTCAAACCCACTCAAGCATAACAGCCCCATTAAACTCTATGTGTCATATTTCACTGAGCAATAAGTATTGGGGTACAGTTTCTGCTAAGTTCCTTTTCTAGGAAGTTCCTACTGTTAGGTGACGTGTTGAATAGAAGTCGAGGGGTTGGATGGCCGGTCGAATTTAGTTTTCTTTCGCAAGATTTCAAATATTTGCACTTATTGGGATCCTTAGTCAAGACCGTGCAATGAGGTCATTAGTCCATTGTACTGCCATCACACCTTATCGCTATGGATTTATGTTGCTCGTGGCCTCACCAAAACAAAATTGTATTCTATTCAAAACAAAACAACTAAAATAAAAATCTCCAGAACAAGAATATTATAATTTGCTCTTATTTTTTGATCTTATAATCATATCAATCCATGATAAATTAGTTTTATAATATAAATTTATTTATTCGTCTCGTTTGATAACCCAACCATTTATTTATGTCAACAAGGTCTTCTCTTCTAAATATAGTTCATCCGTTCTAGGAAAATGCCGTCGTTGGGGAGCGAAATCGAAATGGCCTGTCTTTAAGTGCGCAAAATTCCAGATATCGTGAACTGAGATTAGCTTTAACGGTGTTAATGCATTGATCAAAATTGCACATGGCTTATATGTTCATTACACGAGATTACAATAAGGGATCAAGAAAAGAACAAAAAAGTATAAGCAAATCATTCCACGTCACTGCCTCGCTCTCGTCTCTAGGTGTTGTGTTCTTGGAAGGCTAGTCAAATGTAAAACTTATCATTAACTTTTCATTAATAACTGAGTATTGATGAAGTTCTCGCTCAGTGGGAGGCAGTGAAAAATGAACTTAATTCATTTTAAGAAATATTGTGTCCGTAAACTCAAGTTGAAATATTTAATGCCCATTGGATCATAAATAAACAAATTTGTTATCGAATAATTCGAGGTCTCATGAGAAGTAGCACAGAAATTATATTAAGTGATGATTGGCAAGTTTGTAGTGTTTTTTTTTTTTTTTTGGTTGTTATTTCGGAGTTTTTGAGTTCTTTTTTTGAACTGACTTCCTTTCATCTCCTTAAGTTCTTTGTATTATGATCCAGAAGAAATAGTAAACAAGGGACCAACACACGCAATGAGAGTCGAACAAAACTAGGTCAACACGAGCCAACAGCTTGTCCTCTGACAACACCCCTGTTATCAACAATGCTACAGATGCCTAATAAGTTTTTAATAAGGAAATATATTTTCGTCACCGTTGTTTCTTGCGCTGTTCTTTCGTTCTTCGGAGCGGAAGTACGAGTCACAATACTGAATGAGTTCAATTTTGACTTTTGATTTGCATTTCAATTGGATACCTGTGAGGCAAAAATATGTTTATTGATACTTGAGCTAACTAAAATTCTAATCATATGTTATTATACTTAAATGTTTCGCCAACCATAGTATGAATTGGTGTTTATCTTTTGGCCTGGTATTTGTTCTACTACGAATCGTATCCAAACAAAAAGATTTTTTTTTTCGGATTCCACCACGACCAATCGATGTTTCGCAACCTTGTTGAAGAAAAGAATATTGAAAGCAAGTACCAAACCCACAGAATTGTCTAGACTTTCTTTTTTTCCTCGTAAATTCTGATTACTCGGTATTGGTTGTTCGGGGGGTATTCTTTCCGCTGTAAGTTGGGATGAAATCCTTCTCAATCCCCAGGCCACTGCGGGCAGCCGTACGCTTCTACTCTTTCTAATAATATCATGTAATTATTACAATTTCATATTCTAAAACTAATTTTCTATTTTTAATCTAGTGTTAGTTTAGTCCTATTAATTATGACACCCGTCTTGCGACCTTCAGGTATTGGCATCCAGTTATTATCCGGTGAGATGAAAGGCACTGATCAGAAAAACAATCCGTGTCTAGCTTTAAGCCATTCCTTCATTTTCGTTCACATTACCGCACACCACCCTTATAAGATTTAGCGTTTTGAATGTAAATTGCGTAAGTCCTGAGTTGATAAGCTTTTGCGTGAGCCTTGTGCTATTTTCAAAGGCAAAATGCCGTTGCTGGTATAACCCAGTTACCGGTGGGCTTATTTGAATCGAGCGTTATAATACTGGTGTGTCTAGAACTGAATCAACTCATTTCACGAACGATTCCTTGTCTTGCACGAAGGTTCAATAAACATTATAATTTTTAAATTTTAGTATTGAGTGTTAAGTTAAAACGTCCTTAAAGAATGGTTCCAATCACTCGACCTTGACCTGGATCACAGCTGTTCTGACCACACTCCAAACCCTCCATGGTACGGCAATATACTCTACATCTTATCTTGTTGTGTCCACTGCTTTCTTACACCTGGCGGGACTGCTCAAGCATGCATCGGGCATTCCAGGAGAACACTGTCATTTTGAATAAAAACAGCACTTCAACAAAGCCTTCATGCAGTGAACTCCCGCATGTGGACCTAGGGTGAAGCGAAATCTTTCACGTGCCCGGCTTGTTATGGTGATGGTTAGGCTTAATTCCTACAGAACATTCCTCAGCTACTAGTGAGGACGGTGTAAAGTCCTATCGTTTACTCACCACTCAAACTAAGCAACAATTAAAGCCATAAAGTCAAGAGCTAAAATTATTTAAGAAAACAGCAAAATTATCTTTAAGATAGTAATACACTGCAACTCGAAATGCAAGAACGCTCTTGCTTCATGGAAAGATGAGCACGAAGAACAGGTTACACAAATGAAGCGAAGATAACATAATTGAAAAAGAAAAATGTATCTTCACTGTACTCAAGTCTTACAAGCACCAGTGTGAAACCCTGGAAATCCTAATGATTTTTTCGTAGCTGTGAACTAAACAAACGCCCAAACTCGGCGTCCAGTTTCACCCTGACCCGCTAGTTTAATGTGAGTTATCAAATAATTACTAGCAACCAAGTTGAACAGTGTGTCAGACAGTGAATCTAGAATTTTCCTTCTATTTTAATGCAAGATAAATTTTTGAAGTATTTTATTATTGAAGATATAGCACCTGAGTCTGTGAAGTGTAGCCTCGTGTTTAATGACAGAGCTTCAGTAAAGATTATCGCAAGTTTTTTACAGGATAAATTCTTCAATTCAGATAACTATCTTGTAGCTCGTAGAACTTCATTTTAATGATGTGTTTTGTTTTATTTTATTTTAAAGTCCACGTGGCCTTAACGCTTAACTGCCTTTTTGTGATATTTAAGTTGAATACAAATGATAATTCTACGTCAGCCCCGCCTCAAAGTGATGCAATAAATAAGTCCTCGATTCCCAACCATGCTCCTCGTCGCTAGGGTTACCACTGGTGAAACAGATATCCAATCTTGCTTCAAATAACACCGCAGTTAATCACTAAATTTACCCCTGCATAGATCGGAAAATTCTCGATTTATGCGCCTCACGTATTCGTGGTTCTAGCTCTTTTCCCATTTTTTCACTTCCAGTTTGACTCAACTACTTCGATTACATTTTCATTTGCCTGTCCTTTCTCATTTCTGGCCACTTGTATCGGAAACAGCCGTTGTCATCAGGTAGCAAAAAGTGAACCAAGAACCAGCTTTGATAAATGTCCCGGCTGGATACTTGAGTTTAGTTATTAATTTGAGCGCTTAATTAGCTCCAAGGTTGTCGGTATCCGATGTCTGGTTCATGAGTGCTTGGTGCATTGAAGACTGAACTGGAAGGAATTGTGAAGGGATTGGCTGCATGAGACGAGAGAGAGAGAGAGAGAGAGAGAGAGAGAGAGAGAGAGAGAGAGAGAGAGAGAGAGAGAGAGAGAGAGAGAGAGAGAGAGAGAGAGAGAGAGAGATGGTGACAGATTGAGTCAGATCTTGGAGACAAATAGGGAGAACAGAGAATAACTCAACATTTTTCTCCACAGATCGAGAGTCTTGTCATCATCGACACGAGCCAAGAGTTGCTCATGGCCTCTTGCTCGAGCTGAATCGTAGTTGAAAGTTGAATCAATATTTAGCCTGATGTGAAAGACAGACAGACACTAAGACAGACAGACACTAAGACAGGACGGACAGAGGGGCAGATGAAGAGATAGAATCCAACTGAAAGTAAAAATAAAAAGTTACGTCCAACAAAATTTGGCAGCTCGTGCACAGTCGTGCACGCTAAGAGTGAAAGATATAAAAAGAACTATTGAAACAAAGCTTCTAAACTGAAGTCGAAAGCCATTATCCACAACTCCTTCCTGCTTCCTCACAGACCAGGGGGTTTTCATCGATCTAACAAAAAAAAATGCGCTTACCAGTTGTGTTGTGTACTTTCGTACGTAAACTGAATAAGCTGTTAAAAGGAACAGCGCGCCCATAGCAGAGTAATCTGGAAAGTACCCTTAACCGGCAAGGATCTAACGTTTAATTGGCACTTCCATATCTTGGAAGTTAAGTTGGGTCATTAAGAATATAATCTTATGAGTTCTCTCGAAGCTAATCTTATTAAAAGAAGTAGATTTTGCTAGCTCTCTCTCTGCAGTACCAGGCGTTGTCTAGTTCAATCGGATGGGCGTATCGTGCATGAAGGGTCGTATTTCCAAGTACCTTGCACTCGATGCATTGGCCTTACATCTCAAGAAATACTTCAGTCAAGCAAGATCTTTTGATTTCTGCTTCGCCTAAAATTTAACAGAATTACCTTACACCAAGGCTGGCGTACTCCGTCACACACCAACGAAACTTCGAGTCGTTCTATTTTAGGGAATGATTATGAGAAGCGAATGCATTAGACCAGTATGCGTGAAGTTCAGATGTCTAGCCTTAAAGCAACTAATTTCTACTATAACTTATCAGTTTCTGTGGGGGAGAGAAATTTCTTAAATATCTTATATTTAATCCCTTAATAAAAATTATTTTCCACTACATTAATGGTGATTCGCTTTAGAATTTTGTTTTGAGTTGGAGTTGGAGTCGAAAACTGAATGTAACTATTATTCTAACTTGAGTGACGATTTTAACGTTGTTGTACATGTCTCTCATTACATCGTTACATTTTTCAGCATCCTGTCTGTTTTACGTGTTTTTGAACAGCACAAAATGTAATCCCATTCCAGTTCTCAGGCGTGTCTTGTTACAGTTCGAAGAGAGAAGGTCATGTATTGGCGTGGGAGAGATTAAGAATGCAAAACAGGAACTATGATGTTTTCCAATGCTTGTCGTCTGCAAGTTCGAAGGTATATCTCGGTTTAGGAATAGCGTTTTTGACTGGAAAGAGTTGACTTGAAGGAAATAGAAGAACTGGAAAAGCAAAGCAAAGCAAAGCATTCAAATGGAAGAGAGAAAATGAGTGTAGAAACTAGAACAATCAGGTTAAGAAGAGAATTGCGAGGAAAATAAGGAAAGGAAAGGAAAAGGAAAAGGAAAAGAAAAAAAAATTTCCAAAAAAAAATTAAAGCTTTTAATAACATTTTCAATTTTGATTTCTAGTTCCTCATAGCAATTCAAATATTAAAATAAGGAAACTGCTATGAGGAACTAAGAATCAAGATTGGTTAGAAAATGAAATCCACACCAATCGAAAGGATAAATAAATAAAAGAAATGAATATATTCCCTTGTAATGATCAACTTAAAGAATTTTCCGCGTTAGTTTGGCAGATCATCTTTCAACATCATTTCTTCCGTGTGTTGTCGGCTATCTTTAGTTTGCACGAGTTTCTAGCTCTTTCAGCAACCACTTTTTCCCGTACCAGGCAGTGCTATGTAAACGAGTCATAGAATCATAATTATTCATTACGATCTTTCTTCGATCCATCACTAATCCTCCTAAACGACTAAGATAAGGAGAGAGGAGCCCAACAGAAGCACAAATGATAAGATAACACTCACGTGTGCTGGGTCGGATCCCGTATTTTCTACGAACAATCTCTACTTAACCGGATATTCTTGAGCTTCTCGAACGATTTACCCTTATCCATTCTTTCCCTCTTGAAAGAGAAAGCTTTAAGCCACAACATAATTAGATTGGAATTCAGTCAAATTTATCACAACGTGCACGAGCCGGGAGTCGGGAGTCCTGCCTAGAGACATAAAAAATCCACGGTATTTCACTTTTCAGACATCAAATATAAAGCTCTATCCAGCCTTAGTTATTCTAACAGATGTTTCCAATACACTTTCGTTCTTCAAATGGCACGAACTTCCGCTTATAAAACTCTACTTTATCTGGAGCAAATTTCGGCTTCTAAAGCTGCCTAGAAGAACGAAAGAACTGATAGCCAGATTCTCTTCATTTTCCAAAAGGACTTTTTCTACTTTGTGAGGGTTTTGCCTTTTTAAGTTGCATGTATTTTTAAGCCAGAAATATTTTTGTTCTGATGGCGGGAAGTGTTTTGGATTTCATTAATGCTTGGGTGATGACCGGTTATCGTGTCGTCCATGCAGTTTTATCAGTAGAGTACATTTTTGCAAAAGTTAGCGCTTGAAAAGTAAATTGGATTTTAATACGTTCTCCGTTCCGTCCTTCATACACTAATTTCAAAATGTAAGCGACCGACCATCTGCAAATTACTGGCCTTCAGCTCCTGGCCATTGAGGTGGAAAAGGTTTTAATTTGTACGTACTGGCCCTACTTATCATTGGTCTGAATCCAGAGACTGAGATTTCACACTGACTAAAGTGAAATCACTAAACCCGTTATTAGACTAATACGCTTTAGAAGACCCTAATTCCATTGTTTTCTTTTGTGTCTATTTAATTTGACTACCACACCTTGACAAGTAATTTTTATTTCACGGGTTTAGTGACTTCACTCTATAGTGATGATGATAACGATTATATAGTGGCGGCAGTGGTGGTGCGGCGATCATGAAAAATATTTAAGTTAGGATAGGATAACCTTAGATAGGATGCATATGGATGTCAACGACGATGAGAATGATGACCATGATGATAATGATGATGATCATGATAACAATGATCATGATAACAATGATCATGATCATGATGATAATTCACGGTGAATAAAAGTCGGTGGAAATACCATTACTAAATCCCATTAGAAAATGATATTGGTGGCTATTCATGCTAGTGGGATAGTTCGTACCATTACTAGTCTAAGATGGAAAAAAAATAAAAATTTGACGGTGACAATATGTCGATCATGCAGTAACATGGTTGCATTGTTTCCAAAACTGGATCAATACAATTCAAAAAAAATTCCTAGAATCGGCTCTCTTAGTCTCTTAGCTACGAGAAACCTTGGCACTAAGAAAAGTGACCTTCAATATAGTTGATCACTTTCCCACGTGGCAAGTTAACTGTCATTGTTATGATCAGAACTGTACGAACACTGATACCATATTCCATGGTCGCAGTGGCTACAGGATATTTCGGGGGAAATTAGTCCTTTGTTGAACGAACTGAGAAAACAAACTCCTTGATGAAGAAGAATCAGAAACAGAGAAAGGCAAACAAGAGAGAGTTGGTAAGAGGCGAAGGAGAGAAAATTCTTGGCATACTTGTTTCAAGAAGGTGTTATCTTTGCTGGGTTGCGAGCCTCTATTCTCTTTTGTTTTGATGAGTTTACAACATTTTCTTGTTCAACAGGTGGGCGAATATTCTTAATGATACAAATCACTGGTAACATCTTTCTTTGTCTAAAATCATAATGGAAATGCATTGATTCCTCATTACAATATCATTAGTGATAAGATCGGTATTATAACCACCCTTCAGAAACACGCGCACACAACACTGAATTGTAGTGGATTACTCAATATGTTGGCCATTCTTTCTTTTTCAGTTCGTCTTCGTCTTCTTCTTCTTCTTTTTGATCTTCTTGTTCATCAGTTCTTGTTCTTTATCATCATCATGGCTTCATCTCTTCCTTCCCCCTCCCCCTCCTCCTTCTTCTTCCTCTTCGTCTAGTAACTTTCTTCTTGCATCCTCCATCCTTCTTCATTACCTTTTTTCAAGTCAGTTTCTTCTTTACTTTTTCTTTGTTCGTGAGCTTTTCATATTTTCCCTCTGTTTCCCCCGTCAATATAAAGTACCAGCAAAGCGACTTAAAATTTACACGCGTAAAAAACGCAACAGCGACAATACTGATCTCAATAATATCATTAATCTACGGCTCATTCCATCCAGCGCGTGTCATACACTAAACACAAAGTTTCAATAGTTGTAAAGAAATATCAACTAATTAAAAGCGTTCAAAATAAGTGTTGTATGATTTATTAGTTTTAGTCGTGCTCCAACGCGTGTCCGTCTCTAACACGAGTAACATTCGCCTTTTGATTATATACCTTTTGCCTCTAGCTACAAGACGCCGAGAATAAAGGATTAATGAATTACCAATTCGCTGATAAAACACGGAGAACTTTGTTCTGCGAGTGTTTGAAACTAATTAACAAGTGATTGCACGTGTCTTAAGTAAAATCTTTATCTAAAGAGCAAACATTTTCCGTTCAATCTAATGACTTTATACGAGCAAGGGTTCAGTATTTTTAAAAGAGTTTAGTCGCCTTTTAACTATTCCATTGTCATTTTGAAATGAAAAAAATTTCAGGCTTTTCTCGAGCAGAAACTACCCGAGACTTGTTTATAAACTTTTCCTAAACATGTTTTTTTTATTCTTACCAATATTTGTTTTTTGATAATTGTTTGAAATACTGACAGAAGTGGCTTCAAGATTTCTGTTTTTTTTTTTCAAAAGGCAGTCGATGAATGGAGGGAAATCTATGGCACACGCGTCTACTAAATGATGTCATTACATAGTGGCGGGAAAAAGAGCCATGCAAACTTTTGACACACGCTTCTAATTCAATATTAATTATATATATGTTTCATTTTTATTATTAGCGATTTTTTCCCTAAAAGACACTCGATTTATGGCGGGAAATATATGGCACACGCGTCTACTAAATGATGTCATTAGTGGCGGCATAGTTATATAAATATGGTGGCGGGAAAAAGAGCCAACTCGTGGCACACGCTTCTCATTCACTTTACAAGTGTCTTAAAATTAATGGCGCCAATGATAACAAAAATAACCTTTAGTCGCCAAGTTCTTTTCATTTTTTAGATTACAATAAATTTGAATAGCACATGGAACTAAATGGTCATTGCAGGTAGTGTATTTAAGCTTTATTGTCTTTTGTTGCACCGAAGAAAATAAAACTCTATTATGAACTAATTATCTAATGCGTTTGAATAGAGGTGAAGAAAATTAGTGAAAATACTTAGTTTGTTTTTCGGTGGAATGAGAAAATACTACGAAAAATTGCACTTAAAATTACGATAATTACGATAATTACGGCTAGGCCAGACAAAGTTGCTTGTCATCCACATCGATACGGTACTGTGCAATATTTATCTCACGACCGAGAAGTTCCGAAAAATGTAGGGCTTAAAAGGTTGTTAGGTTAACAAAAGGGATTTTTCCTATTGAAAAATATATTCAAAGATTACCTGATTTTCAAGCTTTACGTTACAATAACAGCATAGACCAATTCACGGTTTTCGTCGGCCATTTTGAATTTGGGCAAATCCGACAAAATTGAGCGGAGCTACGGCAAGTCAAAGTGATCCAGATTTCTATATATTTTGCCAGAAAGAAAGAAAATAAAAATTATAAAAAATATTTATTATGGTTGATTGCGGAACAGTGTGGGGGGCGGATGAGTGTTTATTTGTATTTACAATAGCGAGCTGCTGTAAAGCCTGGTTCACACTAGCGAAGCAAGCATAAGCATAACGATATACGCAAGCGCAGATAGTCTTTCATGGTTAGTTAACTCCTTTATCTTTGGACAGAACAAAACATTCAGTCACCCTTCAAGTACTATCTGCTCTTGTGTATGTCATTATGCTTATGCTTGCGTCGCTGGTGTGAACCAGGCTTAAAGATTATACAAATCGGACGAGAATATCGTATTGCTTATCAAATGTCTAGGAGTATAATTTCATTCTACTTTTTTATTTTTTGAAATTGGAGTGTATGGATGTGTATAGATGCCTCGATGAACAAATGCCGGTATTTCTGGTACGTTTGTAATCATTCCAAATTAAGAAGCCAAACAAACAAACTACAGTCATACACATTTTATATGCATAAAGACTAACAAAGCAGTGTCTACATTGCATAGATAAACAAATCCCGGTATTTCTGGTACGTTTGTAAGCATTCCAAATTAAGAAGCCAAACAAACAAACAAACTACAGTCACACACATTTTGTATGCATAAGACTAACAAAGCAGTGTCTACATTGCATAGATGCATCGATGCACAAATGCCGGTGTACTGCATATTTGCAATCACTCCCAAGAAGACCAAAGAAACAAAACATGAAAAGCCAAACAAACGAATTAGCCATAAACCTTGATTATACACCAAGACAAAGCAGTGTCTACATTGCATAGATGCATCGATACACGAATGCCGGTATATTGCATATTTGCAATCATTCCCAAGAGGAACAAATAACAAGACATGAATTAAAAGCCAAACAAACATATTAGCCATAAATCTTAAGTATATACGCAAAGACAAAACAGTGTCTACATTGCATAGATGCATCGATGCACAAATGCCGGTATATTGATTATTTGCAATCACTCCCAAGAAGACCAAAGAAACAAAACATGAAAAGCCAAACAAACGAATTAGCCATAAAAGCAGTGTTTACAGTAGTGTATAGATGTAAAGCTATGCACAAATGCCGGTACTGCATATTTACAATCATCTCCAAGAGTACCAAATAACAAAACAAGAAAAGCCAAGCAAACAAACTAGTCACGCATCTTGAGTATGAAAAGCCAAACAAACAGTAATGCACCTTTTATATGCATAAAAACTGACAAAGCAGTGTTCACAGTAGTGTATAAGATGCATCGATGCACGAATGCCGGTATTGCATATTTGCAAGCATTCCCAAGAGGACCAAATAAACATGAAAAGCCAAACAAACAGTCATGCATATGTTTGTATGCATAAAGACTGGCAAAGCAATGTTTACAGTGTATAGATGCATCGATACACAAATGCCAGTATTGCATGTTTGGAATCACTCCCAAGAGGACCAAATAACAGCTGAAGATATGACAACAAACAAACAAACTATAGACCCTCCTTGCATGTGACGTCAAAGCAGCTCAATTTGGAGGGCAAAATAAAAGAATTTTAATCTCCTGAGAATTGAAACGTATTGTTTTGTCCTCCAAATTGAGCTGCATGCATTCCGACGTACTGCAAGGGGTCTATAATGCATATTTACTGGTCATGCATCATTATGATATGCTGCAATGTATATGATTGATAGACTTCATTACGGCTACAAGGGCGGAGTCAGGGGGTGAATCGGGTGACTAGTCACCCCCCTTGGAGTTGAAGATAATAAGAATAAAGGATTAGATAAGACCAAAAGAGACACTATATAATGCCTTGCTAGGTACCAGTCACCCCCCTTGAAATCATTATGGATCCGCCACTGGGCTACACCCATGCAATGGAAAAGTTGGTATGCATGACACTATGGTTGAACAATGTTAAGAGAACACCATTTTTGAAAGTCGTGACATGTATTACGCCTCTTGCAATAGAAGTATAAGCACAATCAACTTTGTTGACTTAGTGCAGACAAGTCCTAAAACATGCAAAATAAGCCAGTGAGAACTTTCAAATTGTTGTTAATGAGCTACATGATTAAGGTATGCTGCAGATGCTTATACCATGCGTCTTGCAAATGGAAAAAGGTGTTAACGAACTTAAGGCATATGATATATTCACTCCATTATAGACTTTGGACTTCTAGGGTAAGCCTCTTATACGAGGTCGGTTATAGAACATTACATTTTCACTGGAATGAATAGACTCCTTGCATCACGTCGGAATGCAGCTCAATTTGGAGAACAAAACAATAGGTTTCCAATTCTCAGGAGATTGAAATTCTTTTGTTTTGTCCTCCAAATTGAGCTGCTTTAACGTCGCGTGCAAGGGGTCTCCATAGTCACTCAATTCTCGACTTTGGAATTTAAGGCAAGTCTCTTACAAGGTCGTTAGAGCATCGTATTTTAACTGCACTGAATAGGTGTAATGATGCAAGCTGCAATCATGCACATAAACGTAATCCCACTGTTGTACAAACTAATACTAGCTAATAACACCACTAATTCAATGGAGTATTGATAAGGGAGGTTACGCCTCATGATCCTGAGTGGATGCAATGAAGACGCACCAATCCCATACTTGCTATGATTAATAAAGGGATTATTAGAATATATAGAGCTTAAAGATCAATAAGCACTGTCTAGGTTCGTGGCTATGAATTTCTGAAATTTTTCGCGATACCCTTACCGCTGAAACAACCTCTTGGCTGCTGATCAAAGTCAGAGCACTTCTTTCATGTTATTAGGTTCGGCTCATGAGCCACGTATTACTGAAATGCTTGAAAAAATGTTGTCACCTGTCACGCGTTGGAGTGTAAATATAGTGATCGCTTTAATAATAAGTAATATCTCGTTGGGGTTAGCTGAGAGGACAAGTTTCATTGGTGGATGACGGTATGACGGTAAGTGGATAATTGAGGATTATTTTATCAATCAGCATTACACAAGGCCGACAATTTTTTCTTCTTTCTTTAATGTTAATTTGTTTGTTTGTCTTCATTTAGATGGACTGCGAGAAAAGACCTTTTGAGAATTTACGTATACTGTCGTTCCTTTGTTCAATGGCATAAAATTGCTGGAACTTGGATTCAAATTACTTATATTTGTACCAGTTGGAAGTTTGCAAATAAACAATCAGAATTCTTATCGAAGTCCTACACTACAACTTGAAAATCGACTCCATAATGCCCCAATATCATCAACAGGATTAAGTAGCACGGAATAAAAATCAGATTTCAGTGTGAAAAAATTGACCTAATTCACTAATTCAACTTGGAAAGCAATGCTTGTCTGATTAACAGTATTGCACACTTTGGAGACACAAATTGCACAATGTCTTGCCGGAGGCAATAAATTACAGAAAATATCACTAACTTAATAAAAACGGGAAGGTTTGTTTAATAATGGTCGCACTTCAAAGATAATCCCTCCAAATCAAAGCAAGTAAGTCAAGATAAGTCCTTCATGTCTGGTGTCTGGCGTGAAGGATTATGGGATCAAACAACCACGAACGTTGCTAGGCGGCGGAATTAAATCAGTTTAAGGTAGCTCATAATAGTTTTTTTCCTGACCACACTTTAGATATACTGAACTCGGAAAATAATTAGTCCTATACCTAAGCTATATCCATCACATTTTCATAACAGATATTGGACCACATTTTTAGAGAATACTTTACAAACTAACAAAGAAATTTAAACACCGTGTATGGCGTGGATGACACGCAAATTCGTGAAGCGTTCCAAATTTTGATTTTAGTATTCTTTCTTAAGTTAGAATTCTTCCAGTTTAGTTTTAGTGTTATTTAGATTTGTACTATCAGTTTCAGATGTTATTCTATATTTCCTCAGTATACCTTTTCATTGTTATTTCAAAGGGAAGCGCCTAGCATGGGACTTCGTTCGCACTTTCCCCATTGGGTAGCGTAGATGGCATTTGTAATCTTTTTATTCTTATATGCCCAATAAATATGTAAAGAAAAAAGTCTGTAACTATACTTTGACGAAGAATTAGCTCAGAACACTGGCACGAGCACGCGCTCCCATAGTATTTTTTGAAATATATCCGCGCGCAAGTTTTTACTGACATAACTGATGAAGACTGTTGATTCACAGTCGAAACGTATGCTGTGCAGACATACTAACCGGGACAACTTGACTAAAACTGACCAATCAGATAACAGTAAACTAGACAGAGATTGAACTGATAACAGCATTAGCCAATCAGATTATCACGTTCTCACGCTCTTTTTGCATCGATGTGCTATCTGATTGGCTGAAATTGAACTAAATATTGCAATGTGATTGGTTAATGACACTAGTTTATCAATTTAAAAATAATTTCTATTTACTTTTCTTTTGTGTCCTGTTCTTAGAACAGACAAGCATAAGGAAAATAGCAAAGAAAGAATACGAAAAGGGATATATTTAGTCATGCTTAGCAGGGTGAAATGGTTCAGTAAGACTTGGAACAGCCCAGTGTGCAGGGTTTCTATAAAATTTGAAGGGTGAAAATTTAAAGGTTGCCGTGTGCTCTAAGTAATGAACCGTTATCTGTTTGAGTGAAAATGCACTTAAAATATCCCCACTCCCCCCTATCCCCAACGCGCAATTCATAACCAGTCTTTAAACAGATTAACTTGTGTGTGTGTTCATAGTGTCGTTGGTATATATGTTTGTTCCTATTGTGATCATTAGTGTTGCTGTTATTGTTATTGCCTCGTTGCTATTTTCCACTCATTGTTCTTACTACCGTTACTACTGTTGGTAACCTGACTGATCACGCTGATTTTTCTGTCATTGTTACTGCTGTACTGGTTAACTTCGATTACTGCATGTTGTAATAACGTTTAAAATCCGCCAGCTTTACCCAGGACATTTTAAAGTTTGTAATTCCAGAAATATAAGCATATATTTTACGTTTCTTGCAGATAATATCCATAAAATTTGACAAGTTTTGAACATATTTTTTTGCATGAGAGATCACTTTTACTAATTCGTTTATATTTTGCGTTGAATTTGAAAAGCGCAGCTCATTGTGACACCCCTTGCAACCATCCTCATTTGTCTTAGAAGAAAATATCAAATAGATATCTATTTTGTGGGCTAAGTACAACATTTTGCAAAAGTCTATTCACATGTACATGTGACCGACGGAATCTCGAAGATGATACAAGTGTAAAATAGGATTAAAGACGAGCAGGTCATGGTCAAAGGTGTGCCCAACCTCACACCTTGGCATTCCCAAAACACATCTCCTAATAAACACATATCACTTAACCAATAACATTTTGAATGAAAAGATCATTGTCACCAGCCAGCAATGTGATACGAATAAGCAAAGCGTTCGGTAAATAATCTCAAACACCTGCTTATTATGACAACCTGCTAAGATCTTGGCACAAGCAATCATTCCATTGCCTAGAGACGTGTCTCGCTTCGCTGCTATTACCATGTTCTAGTGACAGTTATAAACCGGTTATACGAACAATATTACTCGTTCTTCCAAGAATTTTGACTACAGAACTCAGTCAGTCACTCCTCACTGGCGCCGAAATTCGTTGTGGAGTTTCCATTCCAGTTCAAAATCACATGAAAATACATCGAGTTCAAGCAATGAGATAAAGTATGGTTAATGTTAATCAAAACTGTGCATGTGAAAATAAAGCCAAAAATAAGACACAAAAATTCGTGCAAAGCTCTTCTTATTGTGTACAGGTACTTCCTATAGAACGAGCGGTTTTCGTAGGAGTTGGGCACGATACGGCAAAATCTTAGCCGTAACGTATACCTCACCGTAGCCGTAACTACGCGTTGCGATTGGATAATTTACTGGAAGCAGATATTGGGAAGCGTTTCAATGTTTCGGCATGTCGTACCGTGTACGTGCTGTAAGCTAGTGCCGTATGTTTCCCACTCGTACGACATAACTATTCTTATGGGAACTACCATTTCAAGGTCATTACGGCATGTCGTACCGTGTACGTGCTGTAAGTCAGTACCGTATGTTTCCCACTCGCACGATAACTATTCTTATGGGAACTACCATTTCAATGTCGTACCGTGTACATGCTGTAAGTTATTCCCATGAAAACAGCTCTTTGTTACATAACTCCAACCAATAGTTGTCTTTTGAAGCTACCCAAACTATGTTTAGCAATCTTAGACAAGACTGGACACTTAAATAAAGATATTTATTTTATTTTTTTAAGCGGGAAATGCATGTTGCGATTTGTCTGCCCGATTCATCATCCCGAAAACCCCTGGGAAGCAAATCGTGCGTGTAGTTTAGAGCCCGATTCAAGCCCGATTCGAAAAAAATTAAATCGGCCCGATTCACAAAATCTGTAGCACCGTCGCAGATTTTCTCATGTCGGCCTGATTTTTAAATTCAAATCGGGCTTGATCATGAATCGGCGCACTAAAGTACACGCACGATTTGCTTCCCGACATATTCTGACGAATAATCGGGCCGACAATCGCAGCGTGTAGATGAGCCTTAAAAGGAATACGAAGTACTTTATCTATGGTATTTGGGTAGTGGATCTCTCCCTCCGTCTAGAACAACATTGCGCATGCGCAGACTTTGAACAAGAACCCCACTTCAACTGTTTGCTACTCAACGTCAATTAACGACTATTTACATAGGTAGGCGCAAAAAAGCGTGAATGTGATGGCTAAGGTGTTTTTCAGATTTCAAAACAAGACTTGACACCGCAAGCTGTTTGTCCACATTTACTCAATAAGGCTACCTGTCACTATTAAATTAGTCACTAAACCCTGTAATAACCTGTTACAACTAGTTATGATCCGGTTAAAACCTGTTACCAGTAATCTAGTGGATGTCAATATTCGAATTTTGGAGAATTTTCTATTTTTTATCTTAGTGTATATTGGGAAAACATTTGAGATAAGGGCTTGTTTTGCAAATTACAATTTTAAAATTTTACGAATTAGAATTTAAAAATTTTTAAAAATTTTAAAACTAAAACTACAACAAAAAGGTCACAAATGATACTTATATGAGGATACCACCTAAGACAACGCAGTTCAGTCTGGCATTGTGAAAATTGTCAACTAAAGGCATGTCACTAATTAGTTTTATTGATGGCACGACGACCACACCCAATCTAAGCTATTAGCTACTCTGCAAAGTGCAAAATGAGATCTCCTATATGCGATTTTAAGTCAGTGTTGTCCTAGTAGCGTGGGGTTTAAGAAAATCCTTGTTGGATTAGTCGTTCTATAGTATAAAACAACAAGTGATAGGAGCGCACATTTCCCTGAGACGGCTCCCGCAAGCCGAAGACCTGCCAACTCCCATCAATGCGGCACAGACAACAGAAGACAATCGCTTTATATTCCTGCACCGCACGACTGACTTCGTCAAGCTGCTCACTTGGGCTGCGAGAATCATGGAAATCGAGAGTCAGATTCTGGAAATCTTCGATACTTTCTGCATTAAGAGCACTCAAAGTGAAAAACACTTTGTCAACATTTGTTGCATTCAGCTTTGGGAAATCAACTTCGATGACATGGCGACCCCTCTTTCCATACCGATTGTTTTTGAATCCATGCCCAGAGTGAGAGACAGCTCCGAATGCGCTAAAGTAACCGCCATGGCAGGACACTCGATTCTTAAAGTCAACGTACTCCACTCGTGTCGAACCGCTGTACAGTATAGCAGATGCATTAAGGAAGTCGCGACGATACCCAACATACTCCCAGGAGAAATCAAAAGTCACGTGCCTGAGCGAGTCTGAGATGGTTTTGAGGACTTTGATCAGAGTGATTGTCCCGTTGCTTGTGATGCTGTAATCACTAACTTTCATCAGGCGATCAGATTTATATGTCTGGGAAATAATTATTTTGAATAATCAACCTCATCATTCAGTGGATATTTAAGGTGTCACGCAACCCTAAAAACGGCTGTGAGGGAGAATAGTGGATATCATGGGTAGGGCAGATGGGGTTGTTTTGTGTGCTAGAGGTTACAACACTTCCCAATCACATGCGCGAAAGCGTTCAATTTGCTGTCATGACAAAATAAGGTTTTGGTGGACGTCAATCACAGTGTTTCCATGACAATGTCGGGAAATACAAAGTTTTCAAGGACACATGCTTATGTAATGTCATGGAGAAATGAGAAACATTTAGCAACTTTAAAGCAGCAAATGATCTTTTAAAACGTACTTTATGTACTAACTTTACTTCAAATTATTGTCACTGCTTTATCATTAAAAAAGCAAATAGCTCAGAATGGGTCCCAATGTCCAACCCTGTGGCATGCATTCATAAGTTCCCAATACAAAGGTTACAAAATAAGGCTAAATGCGGTTTCAACAATATCCTGAGTTCATCATTATTAATAAGGCAAATAGCCTGCACAGGGGTCTGTCCCAATCCCAATGACCTCCCTTTTCATGGTGCAATTACTACGGATGTCACCGAAGTGGGTTGTCACACCAGAAAAACATGTCACAGGCACGCCCTAAAACGTCTAGAACTCTGCTGACAAACGTCAACGTTTTAGTCTGCATTCCTTTCTCCACGGGTCGGCATCCTTTTGATAATTTTCTTCTCTACAAGTCATCAAAAGGATGCCGACCCATGGAGAAAGGAATGCAGACTAAAACCTTGATGTTTGTCAGTGGAGTCGTAGACATTTTAGGGCATGAACGTGACATGTTTTTCTTGCGTAACAACCCACTTTGGTGACATTGGTAGTAAGTGTTTGAAACACTTCATAATCTTATTATCAGCCTGCGGAGAAGGGAGGCGGGCCAGAGGAGTAGAGGGAACAGGTAGAGAGGCTTCTTTTGGTTTGCTCAAATTTGAACTCTACAAAAATAGCTCTCAAGATAGAAAGGAAAGTAAGTAGGGTGGAGACAGTATATATTATAAAAGGAGTAATACAGTTGTAAATGAATGGGTCTGTTTGACAATTAGACCCCAAAGTCTGAATGGTATACGAGCCGAAATAGCCCATGAGGCTGAGGGTTGAAATTTATGGGCTATAGACTCATAGATCATGAGGATGGTCTAATTGTTACAGCCTAAACCTCAAATAATAGTCAAATATATGGATACAAACAATTTTGAAAGTAGAATGAAAATGTGAGTTAGCAGCAATTGTTTTGCTTTCCAAAAACTGCACTTTTCGTTTTTAGTGGTCTATCACTGATTGACTACTAGTAGCTCAGCCAATCAGAGCTCAGGATTTGTGATAGAACATTAGTAGGTTTAGAGCAATATGATATAGCTATGGTACATAACAATCACTGTCTTACCTCAAGGGCCTTGTCATTGTAAATCAGACGTTGTTTCTGGGATTCAATTCCAAAATGAATGGAGACAGTCTTTTTTAGGTCCATTATGGTTGTAGAACGGCTCACAGTTATAGGTCTTTTGTCTCCATTCAACATCACCACATTGACAGTTATGTTTTTTATCAAAGAGTTGATGCCATAAGGCTCTGGTTCAATTGCACAGGCTTCCTCATCATCTTCAAAGGGTGGGAAGAGCCAATTCAGTTTCTGAACACAGGCACGGTATTGCATGCCATGCTTGGGTACATCAGCTTTGCATGCAGGACACTCTTCGTGCTGCTCAATGAATTTCGCAACACACTAAAAAGAAAAGAAAAAAATTGGTTATTCATATTTACACTTGCTAAATTAAAATAAATGGGCTGGATGCCAATTTCTTGCCATCTGATACATTTTACTACCATAAAAATTGTAATAAAATAATCAATTTTATACTTAATGTCATGTCTCCTGTGTCACTTACAGTCAAAACAGCTCAAGCGTACCCCCCTAGAATCCATTAATGATTTCATTATTCGAATATTGAGTTGATTATTCACTCTGAGTTTTCCGTAAAAACTAAGATTCTAAAGGATAGCCTTTCTGGGAATTTTTTCTAGCCTTAGCATGGCAATTGTTGAAGTATCAAATCAAAATTCAAGTAGATAATTTATTTTCAAGTTTGGAGTCAGAGTGAATAATGAACTCAATATTTGAATAATAAATTCATTAGTGGATTCGATGGGGTACGCTTGAGCCATTTCGACTGTAATATGAGCTGATACTTTGCCTTCTTAGACCCAGTTTAGATGTCAAATTTCACATATGCCGAATCTAATGCAAATAAGCAAAACCTATTGTTTGAGTACATTTGCATTAGATTCGAAACATGTCTAAACCGGGCCTTACTCTTGTTGAGATGATTTTGATGTATGTGACATTTATGGATGTGTGTCCCTGTCAATCAAATAACACCAAACAAAAGACATCATGGTTTGTTGTTCTTTTGTTTGGAGTTAACAGTCCAGAATTCATTGCTGTGTACAATAAGCATATAGCCAAAGTACTCCCTATGTCCTGGTCAAACTTCTGGAACTGGGCTTGCTTTGTCATATTTACAGTTTCATCATTCTCCTTTTTATAATTATTTTTTATTATTAATTTATCTTTTCCCACTTACCCTCAAGCAGTAGAGTTGTGCATGGTTCGTGCTGCAAACATTTTCGTGAGGGAATTCTTTACGAAGTTTCTGTTGACTGCAACCTTCACACAACATAATTTGCTGCAAAACATTAAACAAAATTTGTCCTTTACAGCCATATACTCAAAATCCTGTATAAATATCCTCGATAGTATTAAAATAATAGATAAATATTCGTTTTTTGGTCGTATATTTAAGTAAAATTTAGTTTTTTCCTTCAAAGAAGAAACGCAGCCCTTGCAAATTTTCACTGAGTGTATTCGAATTGTTGTCGCTGTCAAGTTACTAATATAGCTTAAAGCTCTTCTTAAGCTTCAATTTGACAGTTTAATACTTCAAATATATGAAGAAATATCAATTGGTTTGCTTTCTAGGTCATAATAAAGGAGTATAACGAAGAAAATCTTGAGTAGTGAAGAAAATTTCAACCACAAAATCAGTCAACCAAAACTGACTTCAGTAAACTTCCAGTCCAAATTCCTTATAATTTCAGGGTCTTATTTTGTAAACTTACCTTAAATAACTCCTTTCTTCTTCGTTGGGTTGTTATATTAGAAGCAAAAGGGTCGTATAACACTACAGAACACAAAGGAAATAATTCTGCTTATAAATAATCGACTCACTTTCGATTTCCAAGAAATTGGTTTTAATTTATGCATCAATTCGCGGAAATGCACGTGCGTCATGCTGGTATGCAGTAATAGTCCCAAGGGGGTAGTAGTGGGGGAAATTCGGGGATTCTAGCTCCTTCTCGTTCAATTTCTGAAGGGTTTATTTTTCTTGATATCTTACCAGAAATTCCGGAACAATTTGTCCACTAAATCATTTTGAAAAGGGTTTTAACCATTACATGAAAATTTTTAACTCAGGAGTTCCGTCACAGTGAAAAAACAAGTTCCCTCTTTCACTCTCAAAGGTCATACAAGCTAGACTTTTAGCACATGATTATCGTTCGACAATTCAAAGTCAATATAATATAAAATCCTACTGTCTCGAAAAGAGAAAAAGCAATTCGTATTCTCATCAATAGGCTACGCTATCCTCTGACTCGCCATGCAGGAACTTATGGAAAAAGTGAGAATTGAATGAATAAAAGAATGAATGAGACATGCGGAAAGACCATGAATGAGTTCTCTCTCTCTCCTGGGAATATAAAGCATTCAGAGTATCCACAAAACATGTTTTGTCCACACTTGAACCTTGAACACCAAATCAAAATTAATATAAAGAACAAGAAGTCTTGAACATTTTTTATTTGAGATACTTTAAAAGCTTTTTGCATCCAAGGCTTTAACAATCCCTCTATTTATGACAACTATGTAGTTAGATATAATCTTGAATGTGATGGTATGATTTTATTCATATTTTATTTGATGATGTTTAGTGCCAACGTTTTACGAAGCACCACCGTTAATTATACAAGTTTTTTTATATTACAAAACTTTGTCAAATTTCCAATTTGAAACAAGTGTTTACAAATGCTTCCCAGAAATGAAACAAAGCTAATACAAAGATTTTCTGACAAAAATAGACTATCTGAAAGACAGTATGCTAACTGTAACATATTTTCAACAGTTTGACCCCTTTCAGCATAGCGGAATGGAGCTCAATTTAGAGGACAGGAGATTGAAATTCTTTCTTTTGGTTTTGTCCTCCAAATTGAGCTGCTTTGACGTCACGTGAAAAGGGTCAATATCTTTCCTAATTAACGTCCAATTTACTTACAAATACATAAAATGAATGTACAAGTAATAAGTAAACGAAACTTTAAAAGGAAAACATAAGGGGGCTTTCATTTATTAGTGTATAGAAGGGTCGGCAAAATTGCCAGAGGGGTCGCGTTGTTTTCGCAATTGTATGCAGCTTTATAGGGGGTTAATAATAAACCAAAACAAAATATAGGGAGGTTATGATATTTTTGCCAACCAGGAAGGGGGGGGGGGGGGGGGGGTTGGGTAATATTAGGGAAAGATAACAAGTGATTCTGCAGACCCCCCATACACTAATAAATGAAAGCTCCTAAGTGTAACTGTTATCTATTGAGTATGATTCTTTCCCCAATTAGATTAATGATATATAAAATATTTCCATCAAGACATCAATAGAGAGTACAAGAGCAAAACTATGAATGGTGGTTTCGTTCCCATTTGTATTTCCCTTTTTTCTACAATCTGATACTACATTGTAATTAAAATTTTGCATACGAAAGGAATATATATTGCTATAAGATCCAATGAAATCACCAAACAGTAGATCCGAATTTCCAATACATAAACTACCATACTATCTCAACTTTCTCTATTAAAGCATACCTACATGTATACTGAACTATAATATTTTAAATACACCATGCTAAATCCACTTTATTCTGTCATCTTAATGCTAAATTCCTGTTTTTGCCTCTTCATAAAATTAAGAAACAATTCCCCAATTATTTCTGTTATAAATTAATTGATGTCTACATTTTATGAATTGATTAATTAATTAGTAACTAATCACGAATTTTTCATTGAAATTTTGAAAGATTTTGACTAGTAAATTTTAATTTTATTTTTGCCCATATACAAATTTTTTGCACCATTTTAAAATATGGCTTGCAAATTTACTCAGTCCATCATTGTCTTCATGTGACTGAGGCGAAATAGTTCCCCCAAAAAAGTTTACTGAAGGTCTAAAATATCTGAAAATATATTTCATTTTCAAGAATAAAGTTATGAAGTTTTCTGGTAGACTTCTAAATAAGCCTAATTTTTGTTTAACATTGAAGATTTTATTTTATATTAAATTAAGTTACCCATTCATCTGCCAAATCTACAGTTATTTGAAAAAAGTATTTTTTGATTTGTTTTTGTGCGACAAGGAGAATGATAGGTGAATTATGGTTTTTGAAAATGCTTTCAATTTTTATTTACAGACTGCCTGACTGATTCAATGACATGCTAAGATAACTGGAGTGCCATTTCCAGTTTTCAGTCATGTTGCCATTCTTATCTACAGTTATTAAGGTCCTTGTTGGATAACCTCATGGTTGTTTCTATGACTACCAACCATTAAGGTCAACTGCTACCTTAATACATCATGCAGCTGATGCCCCCAAATGTTCCTTTGGATTTGCTTTGGCTGATGCTGTTTCCATGGCAACATACTTGTTGGTATCATTGTCGACAGCAGCTGTTATTGTTGGCGCTGGAGATAGGTATGATGCCATCGCATCCATGATGCTCGGCGTCGGTGCAAATTCCAACTCTTCACTTTCATAATCATCTACCGACAGCAGCACTCTTGAGCGGACTGCAAAGAAACAGAATTATTTTTATTTTTGTAATTAATTGCTTAAGTAATACTTTGCAAATAATATTGTCAAAAGTATTGTAAAAGTGATTACTAGTAGGAGTAACTTAACTAGCAGATGTTTATTCAGGACAGATCATGGAATTTGCAGGGGGTGCGTCCGAAACGAAAAATGTGATGATCATGATGCCATCAATAATCCTGATCTGCCTTTTTTGTCCTTACTTTTATTTGGAGAGGGTGTCCGGTGTAACAATGGACACCCCCTGGATCTGCCCCTGATATTTGTCAGGTGTGCCATCAGCCAGCAGCCATCAATAAGACCCCTTTACTCTCGGGAATTGTATTCTTTCTCGAGTAAAACAATTTTATTGTTCCTGCCATCTTATAATATGGCTGCCGTCATGAGATGGTGCAAAAACTCTATTGTTGACAAATTTAGTGCGATTTCCATGAACCCTTTAATGTTCAAAATTTTAGCCCATATATTCCCCTATACAGTTTCCTGCACCATCTTGGAAAGTACTATAGCTGTGCCTTTGCAACACAGCAAGACATGAGGTAACCTTGCAATGATAGAGACATGAGAATAATTGTTCAAGCTATCAATAAGGTCTCGTTGCAAGGTCATTGCAAGGTCTCGCTTCAATGCAAAGGCACAGCTACCTTCCAAGATGGCTCAAGGAACTGTGAAAGGGACTTTTGAAAACTGAGAAAGAAAAGGGGAAGGCCTAATGGGGGACTATCGCAGCTTTTCTTAAGATCTATATCAGCCGGCCCTCACCTGAGGGAGTGGTGTAGTCCATTGGCTGCTGTTTATGAGTTGTGTGATCAGATACACGATGGGAAGGAAATGACAGTCCATTTTTTGTTAGTGGACTCCAGCTACCAATAAACACAGCAAAACAGAGTACAACAACCTTACAAGACAAAGAAAAACAAATTTCAACACAGAATTCAGAAAACACATAGGGTACACGTAAATAATGAAGTATGAAAAATCTCTTGGAGTCTTTTGTGCTGGGATATCAGGGCTCAAAATAACGGCCAGTCACATGCTGGTCAATATTTTATTTTATTTTTTCAATATGTTTTCAGCTCCCTGGAAGACCAACTACTAGCTGAAGGAACACTGACGTTAAATAAGGCCTTTACCTTTACCTTTATATATGACTGGTCAACATGTCCATCCAAAACCGTATTTGACCGGTCAAGTACCAAATTTGTCCTGACATTGACCGCTGACTGGCCGTTATTTTGAGCCCTGGATATACATAACGATATGTAACTCACCATAAGACATGTACTTGTTTGCGTTGAGCGTGCACTCACAGGACAATGTGTTTTTGAGTTGTTGATCATTGACTGTAGTTTCTGAAGTTGGCTCAGTAATGATCTGAAAAGGAAAGATGATAAGAGTTATTAATGTCAACAAATAGTGCATAAACTTTATATCCTGATCTTGTATTTCTTAATCCTCAATCTTACAAAGCTGTAACATCAGTACTAATTCAGACATTATTACTTTATTTATTTATTTTATTACATTATTACATTTTCCCCTAGACTATGCCCCTTATTCAACAACCTTGGCAAATCAAATTTAGATTTAGCTTGTTAGGCTTTGCAGTGGGAGCTGGAGATTTAAACCAGAGAACCTGGAGAAATGCCCTCGAATCAAGGGATTAAGAGACCTAACAAACTCTGTACACAAGTGATTCAGAATCCAGGGATCAAACCTGAGACACTAGAGGTGAGAGGCATATGCTCTACAGATTTCCATTATAGTGATAGCTATCTGTAGCATATTGACAAAATAAAACACAAGTTAAAGCATACCTGTTTGTGTTCTCCAAACCATCCAGTTTCTTCCGTAAATCCATATTTTCACTTGAGCATGTTTCGATTCTGCAAGCAAAGTATATGTACATACATTCAATTAAACCTTTGTCTATTTACCCCATGCATCAGATATTTACATGTTTTTTTACTGTCTCTGTGAAGTTCACTTGGAATAAACTAAGTCTGTAAGTTTTAAGATCGTAAAAAAATCGTTTTTACTTGCCTCTTTTCTAATGTTTCCATGTACTCTTTCTTCTTGCGCCTACTTTCTTGTGCAGATATCTAAAATTGAAGAAGGAAAGTTGGAAGATTATGACAGGTGGTCTGATCAGAAATGGGAAAACATGAAACCCAAGCTTAAGAGGTCTATTCTGGCCAGACAATATGTCCATGATCCAATGACCAGCTGTTACTTTTAAGCCCTGTCATCCATCAATCTGAATTACAGGTGGGTTTTTAAAGTTACCTCATAGCAAATATGCAATTAAAAACATTTTAATGCCATCCACGTTATGTTAACTACATCACTAATAAGTTACCTTGTTCTTTATTTTTCTTCTTACTTTCTTGAGAGCTCTTTCCTCAACCTATGACATACAGAATCCTTAAAATTAATAACAACAATAATAACAGCTTCATCACCCAGTGTTCCAGTAACACCCCCATAGTTTTCCAAACTTTACTGCTAAAATTTAAGCAGCTTCTTCCTCCAATGCTCTAGTAAATAAATGGGAACCCCCTTGCTCATTAGATTACATATGTCAGCCAGCATTTTACTGAGAAGCACCAAAAACAAGGTGTGTTGTAATGATTGTTGAATTCGTTTTATATTAACCTGCATCAAGGAAAAACCTGGGTTAAGTTAGTTGCATTGTATTGCATTTTGTGACTGTTTTAGAGTATCTAGATGATGCTATCTTGGAAAATGTTCCCCTAAAACAGTCCCACAATGCACTGCTATAACAACGACCCAGTTTTTTCCTCAACGTCTGAATGGCTAATACACATATTATATATACCTTTGTTAAAGGTAGACCAGCTGGAACTGGTAAACCTTCTGAGACTAATGTTCTTCTTTCTTCTTCTGTCAGAAAGAATGGTTGTTTCTCTTGTGGCTGTTCAGAAAAAAAATACAAATAAATCATGTTAGAAAACCTAGACAAATATCTTTGAATCACCTGGGAGAGACCCAACAAACTATGCTCACATGTGATGTAGAGTCCTGTAATCCTACCCAAGACCCTAGTGAGAATTGGGTGTACTACCGCGATGCCACCCTTGATTGCCAAACATGACATTGACTCAAGTCAAGATGACATAGCTTTAAGTTATAATTTCTCCAAAAATATTATATTAAAAAAAGATGTTGTTTTATCCCAAATACCTTGATAGAATGTGGTATGGTATCTCCTGGGCTTGATCCACCTAAGCTCAGTTCACCTTCCCTCTCTCTTGGTGGTGTGCTAGGGGTCGTACTTGTGGGTGAATGGGCACTGGAATCGTAACCTTGAAACATAAGAAAAATACTTAAATATTCAGCTTCTTTGTAGCTTTGGCACAAATAAAAATTGAAACAATAAGAACATGACTTATCAAATAAGTTGTGACCTATTAATTTATTATCAACTGTGATTTAATGCTGAAAATCTTGAGTTAATCATTGACTTTTAGAGCTCAGTTTTCTGAATTCTCAGTATTCTGTGAACACGGTAGTTGCTAGTTTCCTGTTGGAATTTGGTTTTTCACTGCCGCCAGTCAAAAATATGATAGTTTTGATTGATGGCAGGGAAAAACCAATTTCACAACAAGCCGTAGGAAAGTCTGAGTTTGCAGATTATTGAGAATTGCAATAATATTCCAACCATTCATTTTTTATTTTTTTATTTTAATTTAGAAATTTTTGATTTAAAACGTTTATACAAATTTCAGTTGTGAACTTAAACAATTCGTAACAAGAATACTCTCTGTGTTTTTATGACTGCAAAATTTTAATGTTTTATCAATGATTTCACACTGAGTCAAATTCAAATTCCCTTTCATTTGCTTTCATTTTGAAGAATAAAAAGTACAATGCTATAAAATTCTATAATTAAGTTAATAATAGTATAAATAAGTATTATTCATGATTTATCAGATTGGATGATTGTCACTTAAAAGTCAAAATTTACCAAAAAATTAACAGATTTCAAACAATCTAAAAAAAATTATCTTTAGTTAGCATTCAACTGTTTTATATATCCTGCTACATTGGGTTTAGTTTACAATTTTAGCCGTTTAAGTGACAGTCACTGAGTAAAAGAGTTCGAGATAGGAGAAACAGCAAAGAAGGTGCTTTGAAGGTGAGGGTGTTTGTGCTTACTGTATTGCGTGCAACGTCTGAGCGTGGCGTATTCGGACTGGATAGGAAGAGGTGTATAGTAATACCCATCACCTAAGAAAAATGCATAGCAATAAACTGTCACTCAATAAATCAAGGCACCCGTCATTTTTTTATTGATGTGCAGTTAAGAATGTTTAATGGTATTATTGATGTATTTTTGTGTTGGTATACAGCTTTCAATTTAATACCAATATTGCATTGTTAATCTATCAAAAAATAATGCATAACTTTGGGATAATGTTACGCATATTGGCAAACACAATAGGAGTTCTAATCAACACATTCATGGTTCAAAGATTATAAAATTCAAAATATCCACGAAAATTATGTCATGTTTCACCTATTCGTAACTGGGAATTTACCCAGGAACCTCTCTATTCATAGTTTCCAAGTTCATCACTCTAATCAATTTTGCCTTTTTGGATTCTACTGACCAAATTATTATTACAAATTGCCTCCCCCACCCTGTAGGGAGCAAAATTTGAAACAGAATAATTTGAAAAATTTCAAGAATTCTTGTGTGTTATGATTCATTGGTCAATCTAACTGTACTATCTCTTCAAACAAGACCGCAAGCCTAATATTACCCATATTATTATTTAAACACAAAAAATGAACTGCCTATATCAGCAGCGGCTTAGCCAGGGGGTGCAAGGGTGATGGTTATTTCCTTTCTCAGTTAATTTGTAACATGCATATACTTGGAAGGAAGGGGAGAGAGGGATGATTTGTGTAGGTTAGTGGGGAGCTAGACTGTTAACAGTCCCTCTTTTCCATTTCAACTCAGTCCAGTCACGTTTTTTCCCCATCTTGAATACAAAGGGAGTAGCGGTGAGTTACAAATGGCAAGTGTGGCCGAGTGTCACTTCAAACTCGCCCCCACTCCCTGCACATTCAAGACAAGGGGGAAAACACAACATGACTGAGTTTAGAGGGAAAAGAGGGACCGATAACAGTCTAGTGGTGAGCAAGCAACCCTTAACATGCTTAAAAATAATAATAAATTACTTAAAAGAAAATTTCTAAAAAAAATATATTAGTCTATGGTATGATATAGAAAAAGTGTATCACCCTAGGGATTCACAGCCCAACACCTGATTCACGTCATTTACAAACTATTTTTAACTGCTAGTACTAGAATAATCCTTTTATTTTCAGGATCAAACGTTTAAAACAAAAAAGATTAAACACTGACGTCGTTTTACGAAGAAAGAACGTAAGAAAATACGTAAAAGCTTCGTAAACAAAGTCATGGCAACGATAGACACATTAACGTCAGAAATATAGAAAAAAAAATAGAAGACACTAGAAAAAAAACTCTCTCAAGTAAATAAAAAATTCAATAATAATAAAAAATAAGAAGAATATTTTCCCCCTAAAACAAGGCAGATACAATTTTACAGATTTCCTTAAACTATAAAATTATTTAACTAGCTGTGTTTACTTTTTGTACAACGATTAGTTGGAAATAGTAACTCAGGAAACTGGTTAAAAATACCAATGGCCGGAAATTGCGAAAAATATCATTGGGATTAACTTTTCTTTAAGGAAAATCTATCAGATTCCAAAGAATGTAATTTAGTCTCAGAGCAAAAATTTTCAACTATTTAGGAAATAAAGATATGAAAAATTAAAATTGGCGTAATCCATTCGAACGCTTTGCGCGTGCATCAATGGACTTCGGACGCGGGAAAAAGAACTACAATCATTAAGTGTTGAAATTTTTCCCTATCACAGTAAATTATATACTTTAAATAATGTAACACTAGACGCATAAGAAGCTCCTTGTTCAGATAAAGTAGAAATCCGATATTTCAGAAATGTGACCTCAAAACATTTTCGACTGCCTATTGTCTTACTTCAATATAAAATATATTTTTTTACATTTCCTTGCACGATATCAAAACCCCCTTCTTTTAAACCTAGAATATCTAGTATTTTAAGCTTTTATGATATTTTATTTTATTTTATTAAACTATCGGAAGTATTTTATTAACTGTGGTGTTTTTAACGGAAATTAAAGAAAGGGAACTGAAATAGACAAAGCCAGGTTCTTGAAACAAGTTTTGTTTGGTACCCATACAAGCTTATAAAAAATTAATGCCCTCATGGTTTAAGTTGAAAGTTGGTGTTGACAAAACTCTATTCAATAGATAACACTCTTTTATTAGTTTACTAAGATTTTACTAAAGGTAGAATTTTTTTTTTCTCTCTTACTTACCAGATTCATTTTCACCGATGTCTGTATCAGCTTCAGCCAAATTTATTCCGAGCGATGTTTTTGACTCATTCAAAGAGTTTATACGTTCGATCTCTGATCCTTCGAAGTGACCATTAAAATGATTTTGTGTCGTTTCAAACGGAGGACATAAAGAGTTTCTACTGAACAAGTTTGGTTTAAGATCATCGTTCGTATCGTCCATAATAAGAGATTTATCGTGGTGATTAAAGTCAGGCGACCGAGACCTTGCAAGCGGGGTTGGGCAATACAAAGATTCATTAGAACAGTCTTCTGGTAATGCGGGCATTGGGTCCATACTTAAACCACTTAAACCTAAAGAGTTGTTCTTTGCAGAATATTGAAGTGTCCCACTGGAAGTATATTCAGGAAGACTGTAGTTTGGTAAAGTTTGCTCCATACAAGAAGGGACTTCGTCGAAAAAGCTTGAAAGCCAGTCTACGGGAACTTCTTCATTGCAATCAGGCTTTAGAAAGAAAAACAAGATTTTCTCCTCAAAATAAAAGCCAGATTTATCCCCATAAGGAATCTCTTGAATCGAGGGGGAATCCTTAAGGTGTAGAAGTGAAAGCCCTCGTATTTACTACGAATATTTTACTTACCATTGATTGAAAATTGTCGTGAAATCCGTCTTGCATCATTGAGTCAAAGATTCCTGAATCCGTTGGACAAATCGAAGGCAACCCTGGTTCTTTCTTTACTATGCTAAGATCTAAAGAATTATCCATGTCTAAAGAGGGAATTATACAGGGAAAATATTGGTTAAGGGGCACAATGTTTAGGGAAAGATGTTGGAGTAGACATGAGCTTTATTCGCTACTGGGAAAAGACTTATTCGCCGGTTAATAAAAATGTCTACTGTCTATGAACCAATCAGCATCCAGGTATTCAGACCCAGAACAAAAGAACGAATAATTATCTCCCATATAAGGAATTTAAGTAATAAATTATGCTAATTTGAAGCTAGCTTTAATGATTTTTTGTATTGCTTGTTTCTATTCAGTCTTATCAATGGCTTTAGTATCCACAGGTGATGCATTTGCTTGACTGGTATGTGAGTAATCGGGTCGGGGGAGGAATCTCTCTGATTGGTCAATATCATTTTAAATCTTGCCATCTCAAAAAAAACATAGTTCGATTCAAAAGAGTGTTTCTAGGCAATATTCACTTACAAAATGTAATTTCAATAAACATCAAATTTATAGCAAACGTTCATTTGTTTTAAAAAATATATTTTTTGTCCTCGTAAAGTTTAATGTCGGACTCATATCCCATTTTCAAAAAATATCGTTTGCTTAAATGTTATATATTATTTTTTTTAAATATGGCATAACATTGAAGTGGCTGTAATTTTCCCAATATATTCATTAGATTTCGTAATATAATTTGTATAAACGATCCCAAAACACCAGGACGACGGTGTTATAATTAGTTTTTTTTCAGTCATCTTTAAGTCTTTGATGGCCTTTTAAAAACACCTACGTCCAAAATAACAAAATGACAATCTCAAATTATTATGATATCGAAAAAAATCAAAACTTTGAACTACTGCAAGTCTTGACGTTTTCATTGTGTTAAACAAAAGAAACAAGAAACTTCATCAACGATAACCCAAACCTTGCACAAGTTTAATAATTTCCCTTTTCTAGTGTATTGGAAAAATTACACTTTTAGTGTATGAAATTGTAATTTAGAAAAGATAGAAATTTGGATTTTTATTTATCTTTCAATGGATTTTTTCAACGGATTTTTTATTTGTCTTTTAATGGCAGGGAAAGCAAAAACTGAGTGACTGGCTGAACAACTTTGTTGTCATGGACACCAGTATTCATTTCAAGGAAGCTTTGGACAATCACAGCTGTTTTTTGTATAGATTTATAAAAAGAAAAACTTTAGGGAAAGATGAATGAAGAGATTAGATGACTAGCTGCATGAATAGCAAGGGAATTATTTGTTAGTAAGCTTTCAAATAGACATTAGAAAGTAACTTGTTCTGAAAGGTTTCTTTAGATTGTAATTATTTAGAGCATCCTTAAAGTTGAGGCCTATATTTCAAACCAGAAAAAAACGTTTCTTTTTATTCAATTTTAAGTCAAATAAACCGAAGAGATTCAAAAGTTTAATAACAAGAAATGATAAAACATTGTCTTTGAAAAATTGAAATCATTAGCCTCATAGAGAGATGCTTTTTTCCCCTCATTTTAGTGGGTTGAAGCTCTAACGATTCTCATTACTGGAGGAACTGATAGCTTTAATAGAGCAGAGTTTCCGCTTTAATTTCGATATATCACAGATCGAGTTATATAGTTCATTCCCGTAGGCCTAGCTATAGGAGTAAGGTAAAATAAAAACATAGGACCGAAGTCTAAACGGCTTAAAGTGAAAATATATCTTTTTTCCGTTCTTCAAAACTCATACTATAAAAGACTTGATATGGATCAGTATTATCGGGACAGTTCTACTAGTAACACCATTCTAATATATAAATGATTTATAAATGATTTGAGATCTGACAGCCGTGAAAAACTTCGTGTTTATTTACAGCAAAAAAATCTTACGATATTCCAACTGATACAAGTTTCTTATAAACGAGTGATTCTTCTGTTTGACGAAGGGAGAGTAAAATATGGGTGTTGGGTGCGTATCGCTGGTGATTTAGATTGCTCTCTGACATTCAGGGCATGATTTAATTATAATATTCAGTTTAGATGCTTTTATTTCCTTTAATGGTCAGTCTAGATTCAGTGACAAAATCATGCTGGAAAGTAATCTAAGAACATAAAATCACAGCGGAATGTCGAGATTTCGTATCGGCCAAAACTTAACTTTACCCGGCCACCTTTCGAACTTCATTGGACCAAAGCTTTGCATATATGCAGGTATAGTGGAATGCAAATTGGAAAATTTTAAAGTAGTGCTCACTCAGACTATGCTCAGAACTTTGCTTCAAAGATGTCGCCGAATAGACCGGCTAGTTTACTGACAATTTCAATATCAAACTACAGAATTAACAATCGAAACTAAATAACTATTTGAATAAACAGTGATGTTTAATTTCAGTGCTGAAAATAAGACAACTTGAAAATCTCGAAACGAATGAGAATAAATTGAAACTATATAATTGAAAATTCGACAAAAAGTTCGTTAATACTGAAACATCCTCACACTAAACCTGATATTGTTAAGTTTATAAAATGTAGCTAAATTTTACCAGTTATTCGTTAAAGATTATATTTGTTAAGTTCAGGATCAGTTTTCAAGTTTTTCTTTCATCCTTTGCCATGTCTGGTCCGGTAAAAAAAACTTTCTTGTCCTGTCGGTTTAGAAAAGTCCAAAAAAATTACCACGAAATTTCCGAGATGATGAGAGATAAAGTTAAAATTTTTAGCGACTTTTCGCTTGCCAAATTTATATTATATTTTTTTGTAAAAAGAGCGTCGATATTGTAAGTTTCTCAACGCCTTTGTTTCCATAGCGACACGCCCTTGCTTGCTGGAATGCAACATAAGAAATGTGTATTCTGATTGGTTAGTATTTTTACTGAATCTTAAAACAGTTGGAGTATTTAAACAAACACTTTAAAGTAAACATTTTTGTAAGAACATTAAACTTGTCTTTCTAAAATACTTACATCTCATTTATTAGATTAAATTTCGGTCGTAAAAAAGCAATTATCCTGGCGCGAGCGCGTTGGAGGGACATCATGTTTGTCAATCAATTCTTACGAATTAATATAAAGTTTGATATAAATTTGTGCCAAAATTTTAGACCATTCCTTGGTACATTTTTTCTAGGGTTAGAATTTAATTGCATTGTTTTTGAGTGACTAAAATCTTTAACTTGGTCGCATGGAAGTTCTTTGGTGTTCAGCCTTCCCCAAAAAATTCAACAAGCTAAATTTCGACTCATCTTGCGAGGCCTGACCTAGATCAGTCCTCTGTTTATTTTTTAGAGTTCCATAAAACTGATAGCTTAGCTTTAATTTTTCCCCAATTTAAAAGCGGGGACAAAATAGAAAATAATAAAAACGTAACTCAAATTATAAAAAGCTTCAAAGACGAGGGGATTTACTTATAGTTTCCAAACGCCTTCAACTCCGCGATAAATATCATCAAAAATAGCGCTAAAACGGCTAGAAATAAAAGAGAAAGGAAAATTCTATTTAACTGAGAATACTATATTTGTATAAAACTGGAAAAAAAAGCTAAACGGACTTTGAAAAACGTTTTAATGACGCTACGAGCTGAGATCTTACTCTACTGAGATCAATTGCAATGCCTTTTTTCGGTAACCGCATCGTTCTTTCTGATTTTCACGTGTGGCAATTTGATTGGTCAGGATGATGATCACGTGATGTGGGAATTCATCGGAGCAACAGCCCATGCGCACCGAAGAAGACATGCTTTTTGCCATCGATGATTGAATCGCGAAGATCTGGTACTGGTTCAGGATGTTCTTTGTGAAATCTATGAAATAGAAACAACGGATTTGGAGTTAGGATGTGCTGCTAAGACCACAAATAACTTGAGGGTATCAAATCATGACTTTATTCCGTTTCCTCTAGACTTTATTAGTTTAATATCAGCCGTGGCGGAAGTGCTACGAGCAAATATTTAAAGGTTTGGTTTCAATTCATTTTAGTGTCGAATGATTTAAAATCTGCTTACAGTGCACACGCATGCGCAATGAGTGGATCAGTTTTGTAGGCTTGACCGGGAGAGCCCGCATTCATTTTGTGACTGACGTAAGTGTTACCATCGTTACAAGGACGAAAAAAAGATAAAAATATGCAGACAGACAGACATGCAGACAGACAGACAAACAGACAGACAAACAGCAGACAGACAGACAGACAAACAAAAATGTGGACAAACAGACATGACAGACAGACAGACACATAAACATACAAATAAGCAGACAAACAGACAGACAGACAAACAACACACAAACAGACAGACAAACGTATACAGATATACCAGAATAACAGAAAAACAAACAGAAAGATTAAAAATAAGAAAGAAAGACTTACTTGGCATGGGCATCGCTCTTGAACCTCATCCCTACCATCAAAGGCAGTTTCTTTCTTCGTTGATAATGTAAAGTCCCGTCTCGGTACTGCGGTAGATCACATATCATAGCACCAAGTGAGGGCAATCTGATGTCTTGTGACATTCCTTCTACTCCAGTTGCATGCAATAACCTGCCTGGGACAGATGGATGCCTCGCAATAGTGCCAGCGTCATCAAGCTTCTTTGCCAGCGCTATTTTTTGTATAGCTTTAGAGTGTGCCAGAATCTCACTAAAAGACGCCGCTTTTGTGCTTGAGCCAAAAGAAGAATTCTGCAAGCACTGAGGTAGAGTGATGCTTGTGCTAAATCCAGTTTGGTTACCCTGTGTTTTTGGGTAAGGTGATCGTGTTGGTAGGACGGTTGAAGCATTCCTCTTTTCGTAAAGCCACATCGCTCTTGTCTTCTTTACCTCCGACTCGTTGGATTGATCGTTCGCGTTACTCCAGTCCCAATCCAAAACATTCTCCCCCTCTTCCTCCTCCTCCTCGTCTTCGTCCTTGTCCTCTGTCATTCCAGTTCCCGTTCCCATATTCCCACATTTTCCCACTTTCCTTCCATTTCCAATGTCTGCTGTTACTTCCTTACGACCGGTCGCTTCCGACACCTTAGTTAGAACTCCTAGTCTTCGCTGCATGCTCGTCTCTTGATTTCCAATTCCAGGCAGATTCAAAGATGTTTCCTTTCCTGGACCAAATGGTTGGAAGTCTGCCTTGTAAATACTTTTTCGATATAAAATTTCTGAGAGCTTATCAAGAGCATTTTGTGTTGCGGGACCAATTTCCTGGCAGAGAGCATCGCAAGAAGTTAGAAATATTAAAACGTCTTGTCGAAATGACAATAAATAGACAGCCTTAATTTTTAGCTTGAGCGTAATGAGAAACGGGCATAAAATCCATGCTCAGGGACTAAACCCCAATCTTGTTGTTATTGTTGTTTTTGAAAATTCTAAAATATTTACGTACCTGTTTTAAGGTTCGTCGGCTTATAGCTGCAATAAAGGATGAAATATTAATCGTTTTGATATAACTCATAATAAAATATAACCATAGAACGTCCCACACGAAGCTCTGCCAGGAAGCGCATATTAACGTTATCCCTGTACTGTACGCGAGTGGCGTTTGAAGAAATAGAAAACGCACGCGCGTGCTTTACGCGCAGTTATAAAGCACGTGGGGATTAGTAGAACACGAGAGAAGTATTAGGAGAAGCATTCCGCGTTCTCGACACTTCTCAAGTGTTCTGAAAATCCCAAAGAACTTTATAACCCTACACAGCACAGCAAGGTTTTTTATTTCTTTTATAAAATACGATTGCGCGTGCGTGTACTGTGAGTTCTCGTAATGCACTCGTTATCAACCAATCAGAAAGCGGGATCGACTTACCATCATATTGAGAGTACACTGGATCAAATCGCGGGAGAACTTCAAACTTAGAAATATGACTTGTGAAAGGATTTGAATAAAGACACTCAGGTAATCTGGCGCTCCTGTAGTTAACAAATGATAAAGATTCACAAGTTTGAGAACTGGATTTACTAAAATCATTGGGCTTCAAATCACTGTATTAATTTGAATTCAAAACTTGATATATATGTTAAAAAAGTAGTTTGAACTAGAGGTATAAAATCGATAGCTGAACTGGAGAACAGTTGTACTAACTAGCGTACTCATATATGGTTAGCTGTTAAATACGCTTGCATTCTTTCTGCATTGTTGTATACTTACTCTATGTTTCTTCTTATCAGAGGTAAAAGATCTCTGCAAAATGTAATACATGAAAATTAATTATCACGTGATAATACTTTAGTTTACTGCGCATTCTTCATCACGTCATAGTACACTAGTTTACTGCGCATTCTTCATCACGTCATAGTACACTAGTTTACTGCGCATTCTTCATCACGTCATAGTACACTAGTTTACTGCGCATTCTTCATCACGTCATAGTACACTAGTTTACTGCGCATTCTTCATCACGTCATAGTACACTAGTTTACTGCGCATTCTTCATCACGTCATAGTACACTAGTTTACTGCGCATTCTTCATCACGTCATAGTACACTAGTTTACTGCGCATTCTTGATCACTTCATAGTACACTAGTTTACTGCGCATTCTTCATCACGTCATAGTACAATAGTTTACTGCGCATTCTTCATCACGTCATAGTACACTAGTTTACTGCGCATTCTTCATCACGTCATAGTACACTAGTTTACTGCGCATTCTTCATCACGTCATAGTACACTAGTTTACTGCGCATTCTTCATCACGTCATAGTACACTAGTTTACTGCGCATTCTTCATCACGTCATAGTACACTAGTTTACTGCGCATTCTTCATCACGTCATAGTACACTAGTTTACTGCGCATTCTTCATCACGTCATAGTACACTAGTTTACTGCGCATTCTTCATCACGTCATAGTACACTAGTTTACTGCGCATTCTTGATCACGTCATAGTACACTAGTTTACTGCGCATTCTTAATCACGTCATAGTACACTAGTTTACTGCGCATTCTTCATCACATCATAGTACACTAGTTTACTGCGCATTCTTGATCACTTCATAGTACACTAGTTTACTGCGCATTCTTCATCATGTGATAGTACACTATACTTACGTTTCTTCTTCTGACTTTTTCCCAGGTATTGTAATCGATGTTATGACACAAGGCTGATGCTTACTAACAAAAAAAAAGGGAAAAAATTAAAAAAATCAGTTGGTTTTCAAATATAGATAGAAATTAATAAAATATAATGCATGATTATTGTGTACTATTCATGTCTCAAATAAAATCCCGAAGAATTTTAATAGGCCTCTTTACCTTAAGCGTAATGTTTTCCCCGGTATTTCAGATAACGTGACAATGTGTCATTCTCTTGAGAATAAAATACGCTCAAGGTGAAAAGGTCTATTAAGTCAATCTGTGCCAAGTTAGCCGTGCTCTGACTTCGATCAGAGCAGAAGTTGTTTACCTATCATGAACTTCACTTCTAATTCCACGTATCTTTGTTGCTGGCATCATTGCCAGCATTGGTAGCTTCTCAATACCGCCATGTACTCCCCACAGCCCTGCTCCTTTGATTGGATACTTGATGAACCTAAATAAATAAACGATAAATACTTAGTAAACAACAATCGTTAAATAGAGCAGTTTTCATAGGACTGCATTTGAAAATCTCGTAGCACTAACATAACGTGGTCGTGACACGGCAAGTCACTGTCGCCAGAGCAATCACATTGCAAAAATGTCCTCTCCCAATCAAATGCCCGAAACACGGCATAAACGTGACGCGGACACGGTCACGCCAAGGTCACGGTACTGGCAGACCAATCACATTACGTGAAAAGAAAATCAGCCAATCAAAGTTTTAAAAAGCATCACGGTTGCGGCAAGGAATGGACCGAGCTTTTCAGTCATACGAAAACTGCTCTAATATAAGTTTGCCTTACCTTTTTACGTTATCCAAATACTATTTTTTTCTTTGTCCCTAGTTATAGTATTTTTTATTCTTTTTATAGTTTAAATTATAATGTACTATTTGTAACTTGTCTCAGGCTGAGCTAGTTTGGACTTCGAGTCTGTTCCCAGCCTGTGTTAAGCAGTTAAATAAAAATAAATAATAAATAAAAACAATCCCTTGAATTTGATAATTTAGAAACCGGACGACCCCGACAAAAACCCTTGAATCAAAATCTACTCAAATATGATGTCGAGTCCAGGAATAGAACCCGAGAGTCTACCACTACGCCGCCCTTGGCAGAGCTTTGGTTTGAATAAAAAAAAACAATTTCCATTCCGTTGACGTCTATTTTGGCTGTCCAAAAGAATAATGACCTTATATCTTTGATATAGATTGGCCTTCAGCAAAACGCCTTTCTTAATAATATAGTGAATGCTTCAAAAGCGTTTGTTAACTTATCTTAAAAGCAAGGGTTTTTTAAATTAAAAGTAAACGTTATTAGAGGGTTCGAAGAATTCCACTAATCTGTCTGAAATCTTACTATAGTTGACAAGCCATTAAATTTATCGATGTTCTGTTTGTTTTCTAAAATTTTCAACCCTGTTATGTCATCCTTTGTTGACTTTTGGAGTAAAGGTTTTATGAAATAATGTTCGTTTGTCAAAAAGGGCGAAAGTTTGACGAGCTTGTTGTTCAGTTTTTGTGAGCTGTATTGAAGACTACGTATACTTGCTTGTACAAAATAGACAGTGAAAAAGAGAGAATTATCACCCTTTATCTACATGTACCTTTAAATGTAGAGTAGGGTTTTTATGAATTTTTTTTTAGTTTCAAAAAGAGCAAAAAGTTCGAGATTGTTAGTTGTTTCTGTTTGGCTGAATTGAAAACCAAAACTCAGAGGTGAGAGAGAGAGAGAGAGAGAGAGAGAGAGAGAGAGAGAGAGAGAGAGAGAGAGAGAGAGAGAGAGAGAGAGAGAGAGAGAGAGAGGATTACTACGCAAGGAAAAAGGATAACGCCAAAGGAAGACTGTGTGTGTGAGGACAGACAGGAAGAAAACCAACACAGCGATGCATACATGACTGATTGAGGACGGGGAATCTTCTAATAATAATTTTAAAACAAATGGCAATTTTTAATGTTATCAGACAATTCTTAATGCTAGTGAACAATACTGACTTCAACCTAAAATGTCCATATGAGCTTTTCATTTTGGTAGTTAGGATTTCCTCGTTGTCTTTGTAAGTTGTTATTGCGAGAGAATTCTTCCTCAACAAACGTACTGTTCAAGGTTACGCCATGAGGAAAAACTTTCTTAATTTCTTTGAATATTTCCAGAAGTGCACTTAAGTGCACTGTCTTTTGAAAACATTATCACGGCCGGCTCTTAAGAGAAAAGAGGGATTTCAAACCTTATCATTTCGAATGATTGATTATTCATAAGCCATTTCTCCCTTTAGTATGCTATATTTTTAGTTTCGAACTCAGTTTAATCCAAAATGGAATTCTAAACATTATGTGCATATTGTATTTCTCCATTTTAGTTTTTCACTTCAAGACTGATATTATCTTGGCGGTTCTAATCTAAAACACAATTTAAAAGGAGGAAGGACAATGCAGACGATCTTCTCTTAATTCCTTAAAGCATTTTTCCTGCTTTTGAACAAAATTTTTATCTGACAACGTCAGTAAAGGCTCACTCACCTAGGTGGAGGAAGAATGTCTCGCTCACGAGCATTTGTCTTAAATGCTTCTCTGGTCAGATAGTCTGTTGGAAGCTCGATCAAATTTCGGTAAAGAGTACTTTCACCCATTTTGGGGCTTGGAATTTCTCTCCAGCTTCAACTCAGCCCATTTTCACTGCAGTACAATACAAATCGAATTCCCAGCACAAATGATTCTCGCGCGCTCCAAATTAGCGACCCATAGCTGACGTCATGAGACGCATGACGTCATAATATATGATAATCGGGGTTACGGTATAATATAAATTTAGGCACTACCTAAAATCCTAGTCTCTCCGGCAGCTGTTTTTAGGGTCGGAGAAAGCGTTGCGTGACGACCCGAAAAACGGCTGCGGGTAAGACTACTAAAAGCCGAGCTCCCAGTTCAATTTTTAGAGCAAGACTATAAATCGAGTGCTAAATGCGTGACAAGTAGCTAGTGTGACGCGTCGTTACGAAACAGCGTGACCACCTCTTCTTGTGGTTTTACGAGTAGGAAAAACTTAAAGAAAAATCGATATCAGTTTTAAGCATTAAAAGCATTTAAAACAGTTTTCAAATCGAAGAAACTAATTAATAAATATTTCCTGTATGGAAGAAAGGATTTCATCAAGCAAATGGTATGTAAATATGAAATATGAGTGAATATCGAGTCGCGGAAAAAATTCCCATAAAACCTGTTTGATGCCCATACATTGCCTTATAATTGGCTTCGCGAGTGTAGGAAGGCTAAGTTGGAGAAAATCTCGAATATCTCTGGCTGTACTGAAGCTAGAACCCTATGATAAAAAATTTCATCCACTTTGAACCTCTGCCATCCTATCCTGATAGATAGTTTGGTGATTTCACGCACGACAAAGTAGGATTGAGGCCTGTTTTGGTTTCCCCTGCGAGCCTTGTCTGACACATTTCTTGTAGAGCTGGACACAGGGAGACCCACCAGGTGGTGAGTGAAAAATCCAACTTCCCACTGTCGTACCTCAAAATCACTTGCTGAAAATCACTATGTTATCGAAAAGGTTGAAGAAAAACGAATTTTGGAGTGAATATCGAATCGCGGAAAAAATTCCCACGCTCTTTTTGCTATCGAAAAGGGTGAAACGTACTTTTTGCTTTTCAAAATTATGAAAAAATACTTCTACTACATTATTGCTGTTGTTAGTGATGGTTTCTGTACATTTTCGAGTTTTGCTTTGATCCACTAATAAGAGGGAACCCTGTGGTGGTACAAGGACGTCGTCGTACGGACAATGGAATGACGTAATCAAGCCATGAAAAATCAACCCTGATTTTCATAGCGCAGGAAGCAAGCAGGAAAGGACTGAACCGCTAGAAACAGAAGAGTCGAGGAATTTATAGGTGGCTGTGAAACTGAATAACTTACCGATTTTTTAATAAAGTTTAGCCTTAACAGCGATTTTGAGTTTTTCTTTATCTTAAAATAACATGATTTGTGTAGAAAATAATGATGGAACTCTATGCCTCTTGAAGGTTTGAACTGAACTCAGTAAACACCGGAACTCAACAGTGCACGCAGCGCCCAAAGAGTACTTAGCGGCATTAATAATAATAATAATGATAATCTTTATTTATAGAGCGCCATTTCCAATTATCACTGTCCAATAGCGCTTAACAAACTAGAATAAAATTTGCGCATGACAATATGATTGCACACAAGCGTATTTGTGTATATTGCCAAAGGTTATCCATGTTATCCCATGATGCAAAACCTTTATCGAGCCCACAAGCAGGAAGGAGTCAAGTCAGCGGTAACCCATCATGGTGGACATCAAAGGATGAGAGTTTCAAGGTATCGTCCTGTGGTTTACGTACAATTACTCTTTTTATTCATCGATATATTTATCAATTCCTTTGGAGAGCTCTTCAGGACAGCAGATGTAGTTCTCCTGGTCTTATATATGTAAGTAAAAGCCGATTTTTGTCTAGTTAGAAGCGAATTTTAGTCCATAATACTGACATTGTTTTCGTGTTTTCACATTAGCGCGTCGTTATCTTTTACTAAAAATCTCGTCAAAGTTTTACCTCTTGCTTTCAAGATTATCTCAGGATCTTAAAACTGTTTTCATTTCGTTATAGAATATTCAATTGATTCGTTAGATGTTGTAGGCGATCGAGCGATGTGCGTGTTTGACAGCGTTGATCTTCGTGTGCGCATTTTAGGCGCCTTCCTCAATTGCTCTTTGTTGAACACAATTATGACTCATATGCTTAAAATTTCCCCTAATTTTTTAGGGTTGTGTACTAAAAACACTACTCAAGACTTGACTGTTTTTAATTCTTCCTTCTGCCAGTTCCTGGCTAAGATCAGAGTGCAGTATATAGTAAAACAAAGAGGTTAATATTTGTGTGTTTTCATAACGTTTTGGCAGTTGGTTTATAATGTATACTTATCATTCATAAAGTGATTACATTCCTATCTCGCTTAATATTTACAATCAAAAGATTGTATTTTCACCGTTAGTTATCAAAAATTCTGATGTATGACTCCAGAATTTCGACAAACGTCACCAGCAATTTTTTCACAGGTCTGACTAAGATAACTTTATAGTTGTTTAGGGTCGAAAACGTTAAGTATAATTAATATTTTCTAGAGCATTTACACAGGTAATATGTTTGACCTGGCGAAATTATCCTTTCGAGGACTTGTCGTTGCATATATAGCTAAGTAAATCTGAACCTTGTTTGGTCAATTATTTTCAAAACAGTATGGCTTTCCTGTTTTCACATCCCATCATGAAATCATAGTGTTGAAAATACTCCATTTTACACCTATTTTTATAATTACACAACCAAAGGCCAAGCTTAAGCATGTCTGGGTTTTTAGTTTTCGTTAATTTAAACAATTACTAACCACACTGTTGGAAATTTGATTGACAGAAGCTAAATACCAAGACATTTGAAATGAAAAAAATTGTGTTAACTATCAAAGGAACAGGGTTTTATTCTATGTTCTGTTGTTGTCATGGAAACACTCTTGAATCAAGCACATTGATAATAACATGGTTTCAAATGAAACATTGTTAAACTTGGGTTGTTGACATGTTGCATTGGGAAAAAAAATAACAACTAAAATCATCAAAACTACACTTTAGTAAACAATTAGAAAAATATTTGATAAAATATTTAAAATAATAATAATAATAAAGGTCAATAGAGTATGAAAATATTCAATGTTTATGAAAATAGCAGTAAGACTAGGCTGTGTAGCACTGAGGCATTTAATGAATTCTCCATTCATTTTTTCTCTTCCTCTAGCATCCAAGATGTCTGTATCATCCTCGCCATTATCGTAGTGTTCCTACTCTTCTTTAATACCTATATATTTCAAGCTGGATTGGTGTCGTTACTTATTAGAAAGTTTAAAACTACCATAATAATTGCAGTTGTCTACTTGGCCTTATCTGTTGGTCTGCACGTATGGACAATGGTAAGCCACAATTTATTATTAAGTTTGGAGTAGATTTTACATGACTTAGAAATTGTATCTATGGTGACACCACAGAATAGAATTGGCAACATACTTATTAACTACATACTTATTAACTACATACTTATTAACTACATACTTATTAACTACATACTTATTAACTACATACTTATTAACTACATACTTATTAACTACATCCACCTGGATGATCATAATACAAATATTGTTTCTTTGACAAATATTGTTACTACGATAAATATACTTATTAATAACAGCACTTTTCATTTTGCGGTCTAATGAGTCCAGACATCTGGCATCCTTCAATCAAATATATGATGGGCCAAGTTTATTTGGATTGCAAGTGATAAAGAAAAATATTTTCCCATGTGAAAATGGCTGTCTAGTCATTGTCCATTCTGGTCTAGTGATCTCATTCAGTCCAATATTTTTATTTCAATAACAGTCCAAGAAATGGGGTGATCCACAGAGATTCATCTGGAATGAAGCCCTTCAAGCTTTGTTTGTCTTTCAGAGAGTTGGTAAGTATGGACAATTCAAAAATTTGTTGTAAGTAATCCTAGAACCAGTGTGAAGTCAAACCTCTACTAATACCAACCTCAAACCATCCTACAGCCAGAAAATATTGTCCCAGTTACCAATGAGTTCATACCCATGATGTAACTGAAACCTCTCTACAATGGCCACCTCTACAACAGCCACACATTTTTTTCCTAACCATAGCCCTTGTGTAGAGGTTCAACTGTATTAACTAACTAGTACAGTACTTACTAGAATAATTATTATCCTTGTCTATTCCAGGCGCCGTTCTCTACTACTATTTTTACAAAAGAACATCATTAAGACTTGGTGATCCAAGATTTTACAAGGACACTGATTGGTTACGGCAAGAGTTTGCTAGAACACACTAAACTCTAACATCTTCTAGGTAGCAGTTCACAATGGCTGCAGTTAAAATTATCTGTTGTCCAGGAAACGCCAGGTACTAGGAAGGGAGTTACAGCAACACCAGAAATCTAGGGATTTGATGAAGCTGGTAAAAAGTACCATTAACAACTTAACCAAGAAAAGTGATCCCCTACAGTTTAATTCCAGTTTTACAGTTTTTCCTGGTAGTTAGACCTCTGTTTTCCAAGATTTGGTTGCAAAGAGCATATATATTTATATGCTTTGACAATCCTTACAGGTGTTGGAGCCAAGGGAATTGAAACGGAGACTAAAGGGTTGGTAGTTCAATCCCTTCAATTTTTTGGCCACCATTTTTTCAAATTTCAAAATATTTTTTAGAAATAACCAGCATGAAAAAACAACTGCCTGACAAGCATTTATGATTTGTAAGCCATTTTCCCCAAAGTGATTTTTAAGACATCTAGCTAGTTGTATAGTTTGACCATTTTGTATGACTCCTTATCAGTTTTAAACCCCACCCCCATCCGTCTAATTTTGTTCTTCATGGTTTTTTTGGGTCTAAATTGGAGACATGTACTGCTAGCCTAAAAAGAACAAAAACAAAAGCCAGTACAGACAGTAAAAGACATAGTAGAAAGAGAAAACATGAAAACTTACCTCTGCCAGCAGGGTAGGAGACATGGTACTAGTACTAATATATAAATATATAAACAAATAGACCCCTTTAATGTGACGTCAGAGCAGCTCAATTTGGAGGACAAAACAAAAGAATTTTAATCTCCTGAGAATTGGAACCTATTGTTTTGCCTTTCAAATTGGGCTGCATTCCAACCTGCTGCAAGGGGTCTATATATGTATAGAACTTTGTGCAGCCCCAGCATTAAGAAGTTGAGAGCAAAAACAGCCTAGTTATATTTGACAATAAATGCAGTGCTTATATCATATAAATTATAGAAATAAATGTTTAGTCAAGATTTTACTTCAAACTCTACCAGGTGATCTAGAATTTAGACGTGCAATGCATTGTTTGTCACAGCGAAAAATTCCAAGTGTTTTCTATTATCTCTGGTCAAAATGAAATATTTTCCACCAACAACGATGAAATATGCTTTTTCTAAAAGGTAATTGGCAAATCTTCGCGCGGATGAGTTTTATTTTCTTTATTATCAAGCAAAAGCTGTTATAAATCGAGCCGAAAACAGGGAACTAGGAAACATTGAGCTACGAGCAAAATGTTTGTTGATTGGCTAATTCCTTCGGCCTGAGAGAAGCGAGATCACCTGGTATGCTTGCATTATTAGCCATTCCAAGTTTGAGAAACAAACTAGTTTGAGTTGGCATTACAGTGCATTGTAGGACTGTTTTAGAGGACAAAATAATCTTGGATATATGTCCCCTAAAATTCCCACAATGCACTGCAATGCCGACTAAACCCAGTTTTTTCCTCAATCTCCAAATGGCAAATAATAACAAAACTGTTATTAAGATATATTAGTTATTAATTAATAGTGAACCTTTTTCTCTCAACTCATAGTTCTTATAATTTTGAGACAAGTCTAATATATATATTTACAGAATCTGACTTAGCTCACATATTTTAGCTTATTTATTGAACAGTTATATAACTTGCCGCAAATGTATATTGCTATAAAAATTTTATACATTGTACTTTAAAAAGACCTAAACACAAGCACTACCATTTTTGAGCTTAGATTTTATTCTATTTGTAAATTATGACTATTATATGATGCTGATAATTTAATGTACTCTTGTATTTCTTATGTTAAAGTTAATAAAAGAGCTCCAAGTTGTAGGATGAAATTTGTCTGTGAATCTAAAAATTTAGAATTTAAGAGTGCAACTTAGCTGGAACACAGGCCCGTACCTAGGTGGTGCACAGGGTTTCACTGCAGTCGGTTATAGACAGGTTTTTCTTTCAGTTGCATTTTTTTGGGTTTTGGCCTTCCTGCGGCAATGCAGAATGGTTACACTTTAGCCTCAAATTCAACCCCTTCCCCTCCCTCCTAAAACATCTTATCAAGAATATCCAGCAGAGAGTTCAAGGAGTAGGCTGCTTAGGTTTTACCCCCCCTTCCCCCTCCATGGATAAAAAAGGGGCATTCTGGTCTAGCTTTTTTATGGCCCATGCGCTGCACACTTGGGCCATAAGGCAGTGGAAAAACGTGGTCCATAACTTACAGTACGGACCTCAAACTCAGTTAATAAGAGCTATATATCAAGGCATTGAGCAAGTAGGAGGTCCATATTGTTAGTTATGGACCAAGTTTTTTCCACTGCCTAATGGCCCAAGCATGTACCATTTGGGCCATTAAAAAAAGTGGAAAAACAAGGATCCATAACTTACAGTACAGGCTACACAAATGAGGTTAAGAAGATATTTATTATATGGCAAGGCATCGAGATAAAAAAACGTTGAATTGTGATCTTTACCACTAACAAATTAGGTATCAGCATTCTACTTTGATATCATGACAGGCCAAGTTTGTACATTCAAAATAGCACAACATTGTACGTGGAAGTACAAAATCCACCTATCGAAACATCAAAGTGAAACTTGTGACATGCCTAATTGGTTCTAAAGCGGTAAAATGCACCATTAAAAGTTTTCTAAAAGATGTCAAAGAGAAATCAAAAACTTGCGGAAGTGTTCACAGTATCACATGTAGCACAGTTAATAAGTACAGAACTGTATCAACACTGTCTTTATTTAGAATTATTGTTTAGCTTTTTTTTTACAAACAAATAAGAGGTTGCGCACTGTCGCATATTGCTAGATTTTGCAACTAAGCGTTAGATGGCTGCAGTTCACTGCCTCGCAACTTTACAAAACCACTTTTTATAGTGTGTTTGTTATTACATTTAGTTAATTATCATGTTTATCTAAAATCCATTACTACCAATATTATAGTCACTCTTACAGTATGAGCAACATTTAAAACATTAGAGCTGTTCTCATAAACCCGTGAAATAAATGTTAGCGTATTACACTCTACTTCACTCTAATTCTTTTGTTTTCTATTGTGTTTCTTGACTATTACACTTTAATAGGCACACTTTGTTTCACGGGTTAGAGTGCAAACAATATATCCGTGAAATAGAAATGACTAAATACCACAAAAATAGTGTGAATTAAACAATAGAATTTGCAAAAATTGTACTATTTAGTAATAACTAATGTTTCACGGATATATTGTTTGCACTATAACGAGGACAACTTTACTGCAGTATTATTAAAAACAACTAAAAATTACTGAATCTGATTAGCTTGAAGCTAGCTGAAGTTGATTTCAAATACCCACATGGCTATTGGTGGGCAATAGACCTAAATCCACTGTGCATTTCAGACCATGTGTCATTCCCAAGAGTATCCTTTCTTTGATAATGGTTACCCATGAGAAGACACATGAATATGGATGGATACAACTCAAACAAAGAACATTATTCCTAGTTCTATGGACCAAAATTGTGCCATATTACAGGACCTGCTCAAGTGGGCCAAAACTGCTTTATTTTAACCAAACCCTTACTGTATTTAATGTATTCAATACTTTTAATTATGCAAAGATACGGAGTGGTAAAATAGAAGTTTGGATGTGAAAATAGTTGAAAGAGATCATTAAAAAATGATGTATCATTAATCAGACAATTATCAAACAGAGTATGTATGATCTAATTATCTTATCCTTAAGAAAACAGATCCGTTACTGATGCTAAGGAAAGTTCCAGGAGAGATGCTCAAAGCTCAGTCTTACAGTGCTACGCGCAAAAGCATGACCACTTTTAATATATTTGCATACTTCTATGCACGGGCATTATGCTGCGAAATGAGTTTTTACACACCTTATTTGGACAGCTTGGCATCAAATGTGTCTGTTAAAAGTACAAAATCCTGTGCATAGAAGTATGCGAATACATTAAATGTGGTCATACTTTTGGGCGTCACACGCTGTAATCATTTTAGACTTTCAAGATCTGTTAGTTTTTTTAATATCTAACTTGGTGGTATTCATTAATGTATGACTGTATAATTTATATTTTGGTGTAGAAAAACAGAGTCCTTATTAAACTTCAAGACAAGGATCTTAAGTAAGAAAGATGGCAGTTTGACATGCACTTATTAGAAATTGTCCAACAGGTCTATGGTAGGAGAGCAATGCAATTTCTCTTACAAATCTCTCTCAGAAACTCCAATTCCTCCAAGTGGGAAGAGGATGGGAAGAGGAAGGGAGGGGTTGATAACTTATATTTACATTCATGTTCCAATAAGTTATTAGCCTACTACACAGACGTTATTAGGGTTGTCAAGCAAAGTTTTTACTTTACGAAGGAAAGAGTAACACATTCCAAAAAGGGCTTTGGAATGGAACCCACGAGGAAAAAAGACGAAGGTGGGGAGGCTGGGGGAGGCCAGTGCAGTCGAGGAGGAGGTGACCAAGCATAGCAGAACTGAAGAACGCAAACATCACATGGGATGCAGCTAAGAAAACAGCAGAGAGGTGAGGTGAAGGAGAATGATCAAGCACCTATGTTCCCAAAGGAACAAAGAGGATTAAGTCAGTCAACAATGTTTTCTCCCAACAAACATTTGTGGTGAGAGAATCATTGTGTGACAACGTCAACCCCTAAGAACGTCTGCGTAGGAGGCTTTGTTCCTAGACTAATACAAAGGTTAATTATTACAAAATATTCTTCTTGAGATACAATAAATAACTATTCCAACAAAGAGGAAGTAGGAAAGCATTCTACTTTTACTACCAAGTACTTCATGTAAAAAACATTGATTAATCGTATACATCACTTAGTTTATAGTGTAATATGAAGAATTATGGGCTGGATATATTTGCGGAGTGTTTATGGTCATGTAGAAAATCAAAAACAAGCTTTGCATTTTTTCATGCAAGAATAAACATGAATGTTAAAGTAAACTTTTTTTTTTCAAGTTAGAAACATGAAAATTTGGATTATAGTTGGACATAACAGACTTAGCAAGACTTGCTAAAGGTCGATTTACACGGTTCTAATCAATATTATTTTCTCTCAATACAAAATGTCAAAAACAAAATGCTGACGGCAAGAATTGCTTCGTGCAAATCCGCCATTCAACTTGCTTACGACAGTAAACGGCAGCTAAAACATGGCGTAAGCATGTTGTGTGCAACAGTTGTGAAGAAAGATCATAGTACTGTGTAAATTGGCTTTAAGAATTCAGTTTTTAAGTCAGTTATCAAAACATTCCACAAAAAAAACACAAATATTTCCAGGTATCATTGTTTCTTCAAGTTACATTGTCACAGAAACTATTGACCATAATCGCTCGTTAGAGGAGCACGGTCTGGTCTGTACTTGTACATAGGTGGCTTACTGCACTCGGCGATTTGTTCTCTTATTTGTCCAACAAATATGTGGGTCAAAACGATGCCGAGGAACTAAAGAAAAGAGAAGAGAGAGAAAATGACGTCAAAGTGCCTCTGCATTGAAAAATTCAAAAAATATTTATTTTATTAAGTGCTTTGTAAATAAAGAAGAATGGAGCTTTCGAGTTCTTGATATCATCTCGTTTTGTTTCAGAGATATACATTTTTTTGAATACCAGTATGCAAATTAGGCAACTGACAATGTCACGCCCTTTGCTCAGACCTGCAGCGAATCAAGATAGGAATAATAACACTTCTACATCAAAGCAGATTCCAATGAAAATTTGCACATTTATAGTAATAAGGACAATACTCACCATAGTTATAGTGTTGATATGGGAATGAGTTCAGTTTTGTGTCAAGGAACAGACTCAAATTAACCACTGCATGGTGCAGTACATCAAAGTATGTGTAATCAAACGACTATGCAATTGTGTATGGAAAGGACTACTGATGTGCAATGACCAGTATTGAAACAACTGGACATGTATCGAAACAAGCCTCAAATTTAAAAATGTACTGTAGGAAATATAGAAATTTGCATGGAGACAGCTATGACTTTAGAAAATTCTAAGTTCCCGATTAAAACTATTAAAAACAACCATTTATGTGGATCGAAATAATCTGTATCAAAACTGACATGTATCAAAACAACTGGACACCAAGTGAATAATTTAGTCTCAAATAAATAATATACAGGTAGGAAATTTAGAAATCTGCATGGAGACATAAGAAACTCAGAAAAAACTGGACATGTATCAACCAACTGGACCACCAAGTTAAGTCTCAAATTTAATAATTTAAGGAAAATAGATATCTGTGTGGAGACATAGAGAACTTTGAAAAAAATTTAAAAGTTCCAGATTACAGCCATTCTCAGACACGCGCACTGTTGCGATTTTTTCAGTCGCGACAAAGTAGGGTTTGGTGGACGTCAATCAAAGCGTTTGCATGACATTCCATACGCGCATGCCTTTGTAGCTTTGTGTTTTCCGACAGTGCTATGGCAACGATTTTGATTGACGTCCACCAAAAACCAACTTGTCGTGGCAGAAAAATTCGCAAGAGTGCGCGTGTGTCTGAGAATGTTCCTGTAAAACTATCGAAACAACCATTGATGTGGATCGAAACAACCTGTATCAAAACTGACATGTACATCGAATCAACCAGACACCAAGTGAATTAATCTCAAATAAATAATATACAGGTAGGGAATTTAGAATTCTGTAGGGAGAACTTTTAAAAAATTCTGAGCTCCAAATCAAAACTTACCTCGGGAAAAGCAAAAGCAATGGCTAAAGCACCAATGACATACATGTGGTCCCTGAACCAAATAATGACCGCATCTAAACATCCAACAATGTAGATTTTCTTCTCCTTGGCAAGAGTGAGACGCTGCAGGAAAAATGAAGTGTCAGCTTAAAAATTCTTAAAAATTGTTTTGTATATCGTCATCATCATCGTCATCACGATTTGGTCCTTGTTATCTGGTTTTCCTTTGTCGGTAAAAATCAACATGTGATTTGAGTGTAGTATGTTGTATAATATATATAGGATGTAGTGTTAGTGTGTGTGGAGCAAACCTCATGGAACAACCCTGTACGGGGAATAATGGGTGCAAAATATAAGTTTTAAGCTCTTTTTATACATAAATAAACTGATATTTACATGTTGATGCCTGACATGCCATCCACACTGGACATTTATGCTCTATAAGAGAAACAAACAAACTGATATTAAGATTAATTCAAGAAATGCTGGTAAAAGGAAAGGTAGAAAAGCAAAAATATATGAGAAATAAATATGGATACAAGTTATTCAAACAAAAAACTATTATGCCCAAGGTAAAGAGGAACTTGAATTTAAATAATAAAATTTGAATTGAATTTAATTCAGTAAAATTCTGTGGCTGTATTAGAGAGGTCCCCATTGTGGAGAGGTTTAGCGGTTTCAGTCACAGTATATATGTATAAACTCATTTCTAACTTAGACAAAATTTCCTGGCTGTTGGGTATAGAGGTCGCTGTTGAGTATAGAGGTCGCTGTTGGGTATAGAGGTCGCTGTTGGGTATAGAGGTCACTGTTGGGTATAGAGGTCGCTGTTGGGTATAGAGGTCGCTGTTGGGTATAGAGGTCGCTGTTGGGTATAAAGGTCGATGTTGGGTATAGCGGTCACTGTTGGGTATAGAGGTCGCTATTGGGTATAGAGGTCGCTGTTGGGTATAAAGGTCGATGTTGGGTATAGCGGTCACTGTTGGGTATAGAGGTCGCTGTTGGGTATAGCGGTCACTGTTGGGTATAGCGGTCACTGTTGGGTATAGAGGTCGCTGTTGGGTATAGAGGTCGCTGTTGGGTATAGAGGTCACTGTTGGGTATAGAGGTCACTGTTGGGTATAGAGGTCACTGTTGGGTATAGAAGTCGCTGTTGGGTATAGAGGTCACTGTTGGGTATAGAGGTCGCTGTTGTGTGGAGGAGGCTGTTAGTGGAGTTTCCACTGTAATTTATAGGGTGTGAAGTCTGAAGAGATCAAATTTATTGAAGCCTGAAAAACCTCTGAGTTCAAAATCAGGGCAGGATACAATACAATTATACAATAAACTTCATTAGGTTCCCAATAGATGGGTTCTTCATACCTAATTTACAAAATGAACATATATACTAGTTATACAATGGTTTCGAGTGGTATACTGTGGAATATCCCACGAGTCACTTGTAGTTTTTAGTATACGCACAAGCCTTTAGCTAGTGAAGAGTGGGATATCCCCAGTATGCCGCGAGAAACCATTGTATAACCATTTTATCCCACACCATAGAAAATACAAATGCGTAGATTCAACACGCAGTGCATGATGGGAATGAAGAGTGAAATACCGACAAATATACAACAGCTTTCCTGTTTTCTGATTGGCTGTATTTTCTATGGTGTGGGATAAATATATATATATATGATATGTGTACACTGTAACTTAGGGATTTAGCCTGATTTCTTACCTGTCCTTCACTTTTGATGCAGCAAGATTGAGGTACTCCACATTCTTCTGGTGATGGACTGTTACATTTGAAGTATCGGTTGATGTCCCAGTCATTGACGTTTGAGCTGCCGCAGCATTTAAACTAACAAATAGAAGATTTTAAAACTTATTCATCTCAAATGCAAGAGTCCGGATACTGAATATGTGAAATATGAATGAAAAGATAAGGCCTCGACGTCTTATATTCCAATTCTTAATGACTGTTTCAATTAACTCACCTTTTCTTGCATGCCGTCAATAACATTTTGTAGGTCAATATCATCCCTGTAGTTTACAATGCCTTTCTTTATTTGGACTTCAATTGATTTTCGCACCTAAAAGACATCAATAAGACCCTGTCAATGTGGGTGAGTAGAAGGATGGATAGATAAGGTAAATGGATGGGAGGATGGATAGATAAAGTAAGTGGATGTGAGGATGGATAGATAAGGTAAATGGATGGGAGGATGGATAGATAAGGTAAGTGGATGTGAGGATAGATAGATAAGGTAAATGGATGGGAGGATGGATAGATAAAGTAAGTGGATGGAAGGATGGATAGATAAGGTAAATGGATGGGATGATGGATAGATAAGGTAAGTTGATGGGAGGATAACCAGATAATGGGGTAGGTGAGTGGATGGATAGATAGGTGGGTGATAAATGGATGTATGGATTTTATAACCAGGTCATAAGGTAGATGAGTGGATGGATAGGTGGGTGATGAATGGATGTATGGTGAGATGACCCAATGATTGGGTGGGTTGGATTTCATAAGGCAACACTTTAAGTCACAAGACCATGGACCTCAAGCACAAAATATTTAACAGCAGTTTATTGAAGAAAATGAAATTTTACAACATAAACTTCAAAGCTCCCCATAAATTTAAATGATCATTTACCTCTGGCCAGAAAGCGAATGCAAGAAGACCACCAAGAATTTCAAGAATGACAATGATAACCATCACCCATTTGTACTGTGAATAAAAGATAAATGAAATTAGTTAATATTTGTTTAATGCACTGTCTAACCTTTGAATGAGTAATCAAGGGTTGCATAGAAGTAGTGCACTTGCCCCTCACCCCCAGGCCTCAGGTTTAATTCATACACTCACATGAATCACAGGCTGTTTGGTTTCTACCTTCATTTGAGGGTTTTTCTCAGGTTTTCTAGTTTCCTTCCTCCACAAAACATAACACACTAAATTCCAATCCAATCCATATAAGCCATTCCCTGACTTACATCAGCCCAGAGGTTGTTTAAGGGCTCGATCTGTGAGTTAGCCATGCCCTGACTTAGATCAGCCCAGAGGTTGTTTCAGGGTTGGATCTGTGAGTTAGCCATGCCCTGACTTAGATCAGCGCAGAGGTTGTTTCAGGGTTGGATCTGTGAGTTAGATATACCCTGACTTAGATCAGCCCAGAGGCTGTTTCAGGGTTTGGTGAAACTTGAAAGTTTGAATATACTTTTCTAGTATGCACATACCGTTTCCAACAGACAAATGTTTTCTCTGAGTGCTCCGACAGTACCAAAGAATGATATGATGATGATCAGACAGCCAACAGCAACCAGAACGGCTGCAGGGTCAGTCGCAATAGAAGAAAGTTCACTATACGATGACTTCTGTGTGATGGACCAAATGCCAATACCAAGCATCATACCTCCAATTGCCTAATGCATGAAAAAATCATTCAAATAATGTTATACTGTATGTCAGGCGTAATTGTGCAATTTTAAGGCTTGCTTGTACAATTCGCTTTAAACACACAGCAGGATATTGGTTGAAACAATAGGTTTGAATCCCCTTGCCCTCGCTTTGAGGCATTTCAGAATGTTCCGAACAAAGAGGTTTGCTCTCATTGGAATAAACATGGCCGCCGTGTGATTAAAGCCCATAGCAATTTGCGGTGTCATGGCGATTTTATTGCAATAGACTTCTTTATCTTTGTTGTTTGTTGTACCCATTTCAGACCACGTGATGTCACTCCTTAGGAGTTGATTCTTTCATGTGTAAATATTTTAATAAAAGAACATTTCTCAAGGGAATGTCATGTGGTCTGAAATGGGCAATTTGCATACGAAGGTAAAGAGGTATATTCCAAATTGCATGCGTAAATGCCTGTCAATTTCATGGCTGTTTAACAATGACAGATTGCAGCCAAATTCACCTCAAATTTGAACATGCATGAAAATTACTTTCATTTTGAAGAGTACCAAAAATGTCCCCATGCCTTTTCCCCTTAGAAGAAAGAATCATAATATTGGTGATGAGAGGGCAAAGTTTTGAACCAATCATACTTTGTGTAGTGAGCTAGACAAGTGCTGTGTATTTTATACATCTATCCCGGCATAATATATATTTATGTCACATAATTATGGTCCAACTACTATCGTGTGGCCAGTCTGCATAAAATTTCAAGTATTGTAGCTGCTAAAGCTGGTTAAATTAGAGCAAAAATCCTCTTAAAGCCTTAGTGAACCAGTTGCTAAATAGAGGTTGCATTAGCCACTTATAGAGGTTCTATTTCATGTACATGTGCTTTTTGGGAAGCACTGAGGCCATAGCAGTAAGAGCTCTCGCCTCTCACCAATGCAACCTGGGTTCAAGCCCCACCAATCTCAGTGTTGTATGTGAGTAGAGTTGTTTGTATGTTCTCTCCTGTACTACAAGGGTTTTTCTCCAAGTTTTCCAGTTAAATCCTTCCACAAAAATCAACTTCCAAATTCTAATTCGATCTATCGGTTGCCTTGTAATTGGGTCCTAGACCTGTAAGGCTTTCTGTTCACATTAGAGTATTAGAGTAGCAAAGTTGAATACGTTTGAAATTACAATAAGGAAAAGGAAAGATAAATGTGTGCATGGTATATATCGTTGTAAAACAGATGGAATTTGGATACTTATAGCAATCCAATTAAAAGCAATTTAATAAAGTATTAAACCAAATTATGATTAAAAATGCAGACCAAATAACGTCTGGTGGGCAAAAATATCGGTTTATGCATGGTAGACAAAAGCAAAGTCACTCAACAGAATCGGCTTATAAATTCTCGAGTCACGCCTAAATCAAAGGGAAGGAGTTTTCTTTCTGGAAATACGATGGTATTTTTACAAGTATTATGGATTCTGAATTGAACTTGTTGGATGATGAAGTAAATAAGGAATTATTTTTGAATAAAAAAGGAGTTCATATGCTCATTTTCAGCTGCCGAAGTTAGAATATTAACCTTAAACTATGCATCAAGCTATTGTTATGGAGATCTTGAGGTCAGAATAAAACGAATTTTCGAGCCTTCTTCGCTTCCATGCTGTTAGTAAAACCACAAACGAGCAGGGAATTAATACTTAATAATCAAGAGAAGTAAGCTTGTTTGAAGAATAAACTAACTTTAAGTTGTGCTGAAGGAAGGTTCCAAAACTTGAGTATCGACAACAAGCTTGGCTTGGCTTTTATCATAAGCTTCAAATTTAACCTTACAACACGCACAAAACATACAAAACACAAAGGTAACAATGCTTTTTTGAGCTTGCCTTCGTAATACAATCAATAAATCTCTTGAATTATTATTTATTAATGAACAAAGTTGCTGGGGTTTGTTTTTGAAGTCGAACGAAAAGTGCTCCAAATCTGTTCCACTTCTTCGAGCTCAAAACCAAATTTTGAATCCCAACTTACCCAATAGAAGAGGTTGAAGACGAAGAGAAAATACTTCAGGGATTTGCTGATAACATTCTTTGGCTCTTCGCTGCTGTACATCGTGGGTTTTTGGATATTTTTGCGAAGAAGACAGCGATGTTGTTGAACGTGAGTTTAGGGAGGATCACATGTAAATGAAAGACGCTATGACCAGAATAAATTATCATACATTTGCATAATATATACACAGGGACCCCAAGCTGAAAAGAATGTGTTTTCGCTTGCAAAATTTTTGGCGAATGAGAAAAAATTAAAGGAGAAGAATGTCAAGAAAGAGAAGAAAATAAGCAGGATGGACGGATGAAGCAAATATGAGAGAGAATAGGAAGGAAGGGATAATATGATATACGGAAATATTAGAACGTATTCTTCTGGTTAATTTTCCTTTCGCAGGAGGCAAACCGAAATTAGGCGAAAAAAAGAAAAGGAAACTGGAGATTCAACTCTGCTACTCTTTAATATATCCCTATTAAACTTTCCTATAAAAAGGAACTGAAGGAAGGGAGCTAGAATTAGATATGCGGATCTCTTTTAAAAAACATACAACCGCCTGTTCAAAGATAAACACCGCAGTAATCAACTGCTTGACTGATGTTGAAGACCAAATTCCTCAATTTCTCAGTCATGGACCATAAAGCTAGCGGAATCAACCCGTTTTTCATATTAGCTGACTAGGATGAGTTAACGAAACTTGTACAAGAATTTTATACAAGAAACTTGAATTGCTACGAGCCGCTCGATCACCATGAATTGAATGAAAAAAACAATTAATGGGGCATATCTAAAAATAGCCCATACTAGTTGGACATGCAGTCCCTCACGTGCCACCCGATCTCTTTTCTTTTTTTTGCTTCTCTTCTTTTCTTATAAAATAACCAACTTCAAGCCTAAAGGACTTAAATTACCGTGGTCTTACAAGTAACATTATGTATGTACTTGGTACGCAGTATGCTTTCTTTGATCACTCGATCGCCGCGCCCTTTTCGCCCTCCTTCCTTCCTTCCTTCCTTCCTTCCTTCCTTCCTTCCTTCCTTCCTTCCTTCCTTCTCTCCTTCTCTCCTTCTAATTTATACAGACTAACATTAACCTAAGTTATCTGATTTCAGTTTCATGGCGAACTTTGAACTGACACTAGTCCAGAATGCACTACACAGAATACATCCTAGACGTTGCTTTAGATCAGTTATATTCGTCAGGATCATATAGCAGTAGATCAAATAGCTCAGTGGAATACTGCCCTAACAACAGAGTAGTTATTGGATTCTAAGCAACAACCAACCTTTCCTCTTTTGTTTCATATTTTTTTGGTTTAATAACCCATATTTTTACATGTAACTGAATTTTCAGCCGTCGCCTTGTTAAAGGGGCACTTGGATGAAAACGCCCCATATTTTGAAAGTCCGAATAGTTCAAGTATTTAAAAATAATATGACTCAATCATAATAATAAAAACCAGATTGGCAAAAATTTTAGCCTGGGAGCCACTCGCAGTTGAGAAATTTTGGTTTAAAAACTAAAAGAACAATAGGGTTGAGTAAATGACGTCATTTACTCACAATTTAGATGCTGAAAAAAATATATAATTTTTATCCGCAAATTTTGACTGTGAAGAAAATATGTTGCTTGGCTACTATTGGGGCCATATAGATAAGTTTAACCAAGTTTCAATGCATTTCCAATTTTCATCGATTTTCATCCAAGTGCCCCTTTAAGCTATTCACAATCATCCTCAAAACTAGCGGTGTATATATTGATAATGCTATGTACCTTGTTTTATTTTTTGCTTTCTTGTTCACGTTTAATTCTGTTTCACTATCATTGTCTTATTAAAACTATATTTCATTTTTCTTGGCTTTGGTTTTCTTGGGTTTTTCTTCTTTTTTCTTGTTCTTTTTGGGTTGGATTTTAATTGGTTCCAATCGTCGTGGTCTGTTCATTCTCATAATGGTACTCGACTCCATTACGGCATCATGTCGGCTCCACATCAAACCTGGTGATGTTGTTCTCGGACGGTGTTCTAGCGGTTTCAGTTCTGTTGTATTTCTGTTCCTTCTTAAATCAAAGTCTTCATTTGGACTCCACATCAAATCTGGTAACGTGGTTCCTGGACGGTGCTCTAGTGGCGTTAGATCGTGTGTCGCTTTCCTGTTCTTTCTTAAATCTAAGTCTTCGTTTTTAGGCAGTATATCTATGTCTCCATAGAAGATAGCTCGATGTCTTTCCCTTAAAAAACTCGGCCAACTCCAGCAGCGAGGGTTCTTCCTCTCCATTCTTCCTCTCCATTTCACAAGAATTGTTTGGTTGTTATCAGCTTCGACGGTTCGCGGTTCGTACCCCGTAGGATGACCTGCCTCTTTCACATTTTTTTTCCTGGATCCGCGCTTGCAATCCCACCCACATGGCGCACCCCGATTTTCACCTTCTAAAGAGTTGACCATCCGCCAAAAGGATTACAGTGCGACTACTTGAATCAAGGCCACCCAAACAAATTTTAAATCAAATTTATAAATCACGTTTTGGACGCTGAATAACAGGATGGTGACAACTTCTGGAGTTTAAACTGTTTCTTGTTCACTTCTAATCGTAAATACACAAGTATAAAGTAAAATATAGAAAAATGTGAAAATTTGTGTCGATTTTATTGTCAGTTAAATACTCAATCGTGATTGGCTAATTTGTATGAAAATTTGCTTGGGTGGAATTGGTTGGAGTAGTCGCACTATGCATGCAACAAAAGTCTTATTGAAAATAGTATCTCAGTCATCAGCTGCTGTATTTAGTTGGATTTTTAAGGGGAAAATAAGAACTTGTGACAAAAATTGTTTTTCTATCGTAGACACTGCGGTCTCAAAATACCAGTTGAAACTGAAGGAGGCGGTGCACATTAAGTGGGTCAGCCCCTTTCTAAATCAACAATTATACCACTCTAACATCACGCTTAAAGTTTAGTTTATTTCCCACTGGAATAATTTTTCAATTGTTAATTGTCAATTATGTTAATTCCTTATTACTTATATACAGTTCACATCTTCAATAAAACTCACTGACGATGGCGAGCGATGTCGCCGAAACATGTTTAAACTAAAGGTTGTCGTTTTGTTTCTTAAAATAAGAACTATATATAAAACAATACAATTACCTCCAATATTGCGATGCAAAGTGAGGGTCGCAATAGGGTGGTAGCTTTTACGAATATCGATCTCAAAATTAGCGTATATGTTGAAAATGATAAATAGATTATTTGTCTCAATTTTTCTCTTTTGAATCATATTCCTTGTCATTTTAACCCATGTATTTACACTGGTCACACTCTACTCTATATTGCAATAAGTAATATACGTGTACTGTCACTGGATTTCAGCCGGTTAAGCTACTTACAATGATCATATACAAAACTAGTGTATATATTGATAATGTGTTAGTATTTTTTTCATGCAGTCCTACTTTTATTTCAGTCACGACCATCTTGTTTGTTTATCGATCGTCTCAGGCGCTGTTTACCTTTTAAGTCCGTCCTATATTTCATTTTCCTTGGAATTGGTTTTCTTGTGTTTTTTTTCTTTTTTCTTGTTCTTTTTGGGTTGGATTTTAATTGGTTCCAATCGTCGTGGTCTGTTCATTCTCATAATGGTACTTGACTCCATTACGGCATCATGTCTCCACATCAAACCTGGTAACGTGTTTCCCGGACGGTGCTCTGGCGGTTTCAGCTGTGGAGCGTTTCTGTTCTTTCTTAAATCCAAGTCTTCGCTTGGACTCCTCATCAAATCTGGTAACGTGGTTCCTGGACGGTGCTCTAGTGGCGTTAGATCGTGTGTCGCGTTTCTGTTGTTTCTTAAATCCAAGTCTTCATTTTTAGGCAGTAGATTTATGTCTCCATAGAAGATAGCTCGATGTCTTTCCCTGAAAAACTCAGCCAATTCAAGCAGCGAGGGTTCTGACGCTCCATTCTTCCTCTCCATTTCACAAGAATTGTTTGGTTGTTATCAGCTTTGAAATCACTGTCTTGTGAGTGATTTGTGGGCAAGTGACAGTTTATATAGCGTGTACAGGAATCCATACGATGTAATAATCATAGGGAAAGTATAAGGGTCGCTTAAGAACCCCCATGCTACCACACCCACCTAGATGAGCTGACAGACTACCGCCAAGAAGATTAATTACTTGACCAAAATTGGATCTTTCATTTTTAGGCAGAAGATCTATTTCTCCATAGAAGATAGCTCGATGTCTTTCCCTGAAAAACTCAGCCAATTCCAGCAGCGAGGGTTCTTACGCTCCGTTCTTCTGCTCCATTTCACAAGAATTGTTTGACACACAAGGTTGTTATCTGCTTTGAAATAACTGTCTTGTGAGTGATTTGTGAGCTAGTTGTAGTTTATCTGATAGCGTATATGGAATCCATACAATGCTAATGACACGGGGAGGTGGAGAGGGGGAGAAAATTAATGATCAGTTGCGTAACTCTATTGTTGAGGTACAGAGCTAGTATTTATATTTTCTGAGTATGATTTTAGAATGCCAACTTCTATGTCCCCATCAAACCATAAAACCGATTGGAAATCGAGTATCCGAGATTTCGTGGAGTTTCACCATTCTTTTCACATCTGGATAAGTTAGCCCTCTCCCCTCTACCCCACGTCCACACCCACCCCAAATTTTACCCCCAAATCACTGATTAGAACCAAATGATTAATTACAACTACAGGTAATAGGTAATACCTTAAGACTCTTATCCTTCAATTCAAGTAATTGGACTGCTGTGTGACCGCGAAGGTGACGAAGTCAGCGTAAGACAAAAATAACAAATTACGTTATTATGTTATTATGGTTAAAGTTATGCAACGAATCTTGGACTTTTAATTACTTTTCTTTAAACTGACCATTCTTAACAGTATAGGAGTAAGATATTTTTCTTGAAGCTTTAATTAATTGGATATTTTTTTGTTATTAAGCAATTATCTTAGTAAAACTGACGTGAGGAGAAGCAGAGGCAATCCGACCATTCCTTTTTGCGTGATAACCGTACTGATTTCTTTACAAATTCTGCCGGAATGATGATTCCTTTTAATGATTTCGCTTTGAGATTTTTTGTAGGTAATGTTTTGATGTAATGAGGCAGTTTCATTCGACTGCTATTGATATCAACATGATCGGTAGCCGTAAATCCGTAACGCACCGGAATTCAGAATGATTCCAACCCCTTCCACCTCCGATCCCATCATCTATATGGCCCATGGGCAACTATTCCGGCTACTGAGCCCGCAATGAGGCAGCGGTTATCCCCAATTGAATTACAAAATGGCGAATCTAAAATATAAAGATTTGATAGCCGCGAGCCAAGAAATGAAAGATAAAAGTACGCTCTTTAAATGAAGAACAATTTGCCGGGTTATCATAGCATACAATAACTCCTTACCCTTCCTTCTGACCAATAAAATTAACAAAATAAAGCGTTTGAATGTTTCCTTTCTTTGGCAATCGTTCGGACTAGAAAACGACATACTGTTTCTGTAAAATTTATACAAAAACATGCAGCACTGCGAAGTAATAAGACTAATTAATCGAATTACAGAATTCATATGAAATTTGCCGGGTAAAATTTAAAGCGGAATACAATAACCCTGAAATCTTTATTTCAAGGGTTTGTCCAATTTATCGATGTTTTGATGTTTCCTTTTTTGCGATAAAATGCTGCAAAACTTCTTCGTCCTCGTACGGTATGTCGTTCTTCCGGTCTGCGAAGTTTAGTGAATTTCCAACCATTTTTATTACGTAAAACTCCATCAAATATCGACATGTTTGGTATCAAAATGTCGCTTGAAAACACTGCTTTCTAGTCTCGCTAAGAACTATGTGATTAGCTGCAAGGCAGTAAAGATGGCCAGTGGTTTCTATATCTACAGCTTTACTTCCGGTGCTTTCTGGCGCAAAAGCGCGCGAAAGTCAAATTATACAATCTCTAGAAGTGAAGGAAAAATGTCCGATCTATTACAAAAATATGACCTGCAATTTCAGGGTTAGTGTATTCTTTAAATTTTACCCAGCAAATAGATTCCCCATTTTGTAATTCAATTGGGGATAACCACTGCCTCATTGCGGGCTCAGTGGCCGGAATAGTTGGCCATGCATTCACGATTGAAGAAGGAAGGAAGATAGGAAAGAAGGAAGGAAGGAAGGAAGGAAGGAAGGAAGGAAGGAAGGAAGGAAGGAAGGAAGGAAGGAAGGAAGGAAGGAAGGAAAGAAACCGAACCCGTATTGGTGGCTCAAAATCGCAATAAGTTATAAGTACTTCACTTTGTTATATCATTACGTTATACTTATTGTAATATAGTGCAGTTTGACATGTATGTGTTTAAAGAACAATATGAATATGATCGAATCACTAGAGGAAAATATTCTGAGTAAATTTTGGTTGTGGCTTTTAATTCAAGGACTACTCTCTCCTTCTTTACATTGCATATCAGTATCTTGATCGACTAGTGTTCTTAATAAAGTTGATAGATACGAAAATATATTTGGTATATAACAAAAATCGAAGGAATAGAGCAGGGACATTCCTGGTTCCTTAATAGATAGCAAGTCGCGGATCTTTTATGGCCGGGTATGGACAGTTAGCGAGAATAATATAACGGTGTACGTGCATGAATTGGATCCTAACGATATTCTCGTTACGTAACAAGAATTGCTAACTTTTGACAAAACACCTGACACACGCAAAGCGGTATTTTTGGTCTACTATTTTTATAGGGTGTGGACAGTTAGCGAGAATTAATAACTGGTGTTCGTGCATGAATAGGATCCTAACGATATTCTCGTTACGTAACAAGAATCGCAAACTTTTGACAAAACACCTGACACACGCAAAGCGGTATTTTTGGTCTACTATTTTTATAGGGTGTGGACAGTTAGCGAGAATTAATAACTGGTGTTCGTGCATGAATAGGATCCTAACGATATTCTCGTTACGTAACAAGAATTGCTAACTTTTGACAAAACACCTGACACACGCAAAGCGGTATTTTTGGTCTACTATTTTTATAGGGTGTGGACAGTTAGCGAGAAATAATAACTGGTGTACGGAGTGCATGAATTGGATCCTAACGATATTCTCGTTACGTAACAAGAATCGCTAACTTTTGACAAAACACCTGACACACGCAAAGCGGTATTTTTGGTCTACTATTTTTATAGGGTGTGGACAGTTAGCGAGAATTAATAACTGGTGTACGTGCATGAATAGGATCCTAACGATATTCTCGTTACGTAACAAGAATCGCAAACTTTTGACAAAACACCTGACACACGCAAAGCGGTATTTTTGGTCTACTATTTTTATAGGGTGTGGACAGTTAGCGAGAATTAATAACTGGTGTACGTGCATGAATAGGATCCTAACGATATTCTCGTTACGTAACAAGAATCGCAAACTTGTGACAAAACACCTGACACGCGCAAAGCGGTATTTTTGGTCTACTATTTTTATAGGGTGTGGACAGTTAGCGAGAATTAATAACTGGTGTACGTGCATGAATAGGATCCTAACGATATTCTCGTTACGTAACAAGAATCGCAAACTTGTGACAAAACACCTGACACACGCAAGGTATCTTTTCTACTTTTTTGATGGGGTGTGTTAGCTAGAAATATTAGCTTGTCTATGTAACAATTATTACATCCTACGTAGTTCTCGTTATGTAACAAGAAGAATCGCAAACTTTTGATCCTTTGTCACATGCACGCAAAGTATCTTTGCTACTTTTTTGATGGGATGTGACGGTTGGTTGGAAAAAAGTATTTTTTTACAAATTAATTCAAATGTATTATCCAATAATTAGCGATTGTAATGGTTTTTTTTTACGAGACATAGATTGTTGATTACCTTATTATAGGCAATTAACGCGCCACGAAATTAAAGTATTAGAAATTAGCGCGACTTACAGTCAAACTAAGAAAACCGTGAACACCTAAAATATGTCTGGAATGTTTATTTAGGCCGTTGCTTGTAAAAAAAGATGTTTCCCACCACCATGAAAAAAGATTGTGTTGAATCCTTCTCTCGTGTATCCGTCTGTCTCGAATAGAAATCTCTAATTTCACGAGAATGAAACTAAAATATGAAGTTTGAAACTTTTAAACGGGAAAATACTTTGCGAGACCGTGCTGTGTTCAAACACATAAACATTCCAGACATAACATTCCAGACATATTTTAGGTGTTCGCGAATTGAGGACAAAAATACTTTCAAAAGAAGAAAATTAACGCGAAAGAGAAGCAAAAATTCCCATATAAATGAAATTAGTAAAATTCTACTACTATACTATTGCAAATCCTGCATTCTGATTGGCTAACGTACTCACTATCTATCAGCCGATAGATAGTGGGTAGAGAAAGCCGGACTTGTTTTGAAAAAATGGCGGCTTTTCCTTCGCGCTTTTGTGAAGTTTAGTTTAGTTTAGTATAGTATAGTTTAGTTGAGATTTTTACTAAAACAATTAGAAGACTCACTCTCGATTTCTATCGGCTTTGATAGTTGACTCGGGGCCGGAGCCCCTCGTCAACTATCAGCCGATAGAAATCTCGAGTTCGTCTTCTAATTGTTAATTAACGAGATGGACACAAAGATAAGTCATCTGAATGTGAAAATGAAGAGCTTGTAGAATGAAAAACAATTATCATCATCATCATCATCATCATTACTATTATTATTATTATTGTTGTTATTGTTATTGTTATTGTTGTTGTTATTGTTATTGTTATTATTGTTATTGTTATTGTTATTGTTATTGTTATTGTTATTGTTATTGTTATTGTTATTGTTATTGTTATTGTTATTGTTATTGTTATTGTTATTGTTATTGTTATTGTTATTGTTATTGTTATTGTTATTGTTATTGTTATTGTTATTGTTATTGTTATTGTTATTGTTATTGTTATTGTTATTGTTATTGTTATTGTTATTGTTATTGTTGTCGCATTGGGCATTACCTACATCTATTCATGGCATTTTATATTGTTTTTCATGGACAGACATCTCAAAATCTATCGGTAACCCTTTTCGAAATTTTAAGTACAAATTTGGTTTCGACTCGCCTAGTTGAAGCTTAAGTTCGAGGTGGTGAAACAAAATGGCGGACTCTCGTGTATTTGTTGATAGATTCAGACCCACAATTCAATACGGGAAAACTCGTCACCAGTCTTCTTTTGATTCTCACAAAGTTATTCAACTAAACATCTACAAAAAAAAATCTCGTTTCTGGTTAGCCGGTTGGTTGTGAATATTTTTCTTAATTCTGTGCAATTAGTTAATTGCACAGAATTAATAATGGTAATAGAACTGAGTGGAGTGTAATTTATAATGGTAATAGAACTGAGTGGAGTGCAACCTATGCTTAAATCGCACACTTTGTAGCCAATCAGATTGCAGGATTTCCTAATGATTTCAAAATGAATATGATTAAGAAAAATATTCACAACCAATGGGCTAATCAGAAACGAGAATTAATCAATTGCACACGTCCGAGGTCTTTAATTATAATAATAAAATAATAATAATAATAAAACTTTATTAGAAGCATTCCACAAAGTCTCAATGCTTTTACAATCTAAAAATAAAATTAAAAAATATATATATATATGCACTAGAATAAAAATATTAGTATATAAAAACAATAAAAACATGATATAATATAATTCTGAGTGGTTATGGGAAAAAATATATATACACTACTAACGGACTAGATCTAAAAATATATACAAAGTAGGAATAATCAACAATCGATCAAAGATTAAAAAGAAATTAAAGAGATTAAAAAGAAAATTATACCTTGTGATGTGGTTTCAAATGAAGAGATGGAGCAATTTTTTACTTAGGCTCTACACCTGGAATAAGACGTTTTCCTTCAAGCATTAATTAATTTCTTATGGATCCCAGAAACTAATCTGAAGTAATTACGTTTGCCGTAGGAGTAAGGTTCCCGTTCATGATCATGCACGTTCCCCGGCTGTCACGCAGCAAGCACTGCAGTTTGTAAGGTTTCGCCAAACAGGCTACCCAAAACAAAAGGTTCATAACTAGATGTAGTTATGGACTTCTTTTCAACTTTCTTTGTAATTAATTGAGGTTATTTGGGAGATCAAAATCGAGGTCAGTGTGGGGATGGGAGATTAGAGTGGGATATGGCCAACTAGCCTTGCTTGTGCCAGTTTTTTTGTCAAAAGTTTGCGATTCTTGTTATATAACGACCCGAAACACGTACGCATGCAGGATCCAATTTTGGGCAAGTAATTAATCCTTTCGGCGGTAGTCTGTCACCTCATCTTGGTGGGTGTGGTAGCATGGGGGTTCTTACACGTATGGATTCATGACACGCTATATAAACTGCCACTTGCTCACAAATCACTCACAAGACAGTGATTTCAAAGAAGACAACTAGGTTTTCCAAGACTGAAAAGTATTCTTGTGAAATGGAGAGCAAGAATGGAGCGTCAGAACCCTCGCTGCTGGAATTGGCTGAGTTTTTCAGGAAAAGAAATCGAGCTATCTTCTATGGAGAAATAGATCTACTGCCTAAAAACGAAGACTTGGATTTAAGAAAGAACAGAAAAGCGACACACGATCTGACGCCACAAGAGCACCATCCAGGAACTACGTTACCAGATTTGATGTGTAGTCCAAACGAAGACTTTGATTTAAGAAGGAACAAAAAAACGACACATCTGAAACCGCTAGAGCACCGTCCGAGAACCACGAGTCCAAGCGAAGACTTTGATTTAAGAAAGAACAGAAACGCTTCACAGCTGAAACCGCCAGAGCACCGTCCGGGAACCACATCACCAGGTTTGATGTGGAGACATGATGCCGTAATGGAGTCGAGTACCATTATGAGAATGAACAGACCACGACGATTGGAGCCAATTAAAATCCAACCCAAAAAGAACAAGAAAAAAGAAGGAAAACCCAAGAAAACCAAAACCAAGAAAAATGAAAAATAGACAATATGTTTGAACAGGTTATCGCGCACTAAAAAGCAGGGGAAAATTATTTAACATTATCAATATATACACTAGTTTTGAGGATGCTTGTAAATAGCTCAACCATGCATTTGAAATTCATTATGACGAGCACAGGGGCAGATACAGGGGCGATAGATTTAGAGGATATAAAACCCCCTCAGTCTTTGCGGGTGTTAACGATCAATAAATATGAATATTTTAAAGAAATTTCTGAATTCTGATGGAGAATAAATATGTTAAAGGAGCTTTGAATAGTATTATCCACACCCAGCCCCCTTTGTAAAATCCTGGATCTGCCCCTGTAGTGATTACTAGTTTGGACTGCGTTGGTGTGTTGAATATATACAACAAGTGAATAAAAAGGAAACTTGAACACCGTCTATATCTATTATGATAATGACTAGTGGTTACTAGTTGGAACTGTGTTGGTGTGTTGAATACAACAAGTGAATAAGAAGGAAACTTAAACACCGTCTATATCTATTATGGTAATGACTAGTGGTTACTAGTTGCGACTGTGTTGGTGTGTTGAATACAACAAGTGAATAAAAAGGAAACTTGAACACCGTCTATATCTATTATGATAATGACTAGTGGTTACTAGTTGGGACTGTGTTGGTGTGTTGAATACAACACGTGAATAAAAAGGAAACTTAAACACCGTCTATATCTATTATGATAATGACTAGTGGTTACTAGTTGGGACTGTGTTGGTGTGTTGAATACAACACGTGAATAAAAAGGAAACTTAAACACCGTCTATATCTATTATGATAATGACTAGTGGTTACTAGTTGGGACTGTGTTGGTGTGTTGAATACAACAAGTGAATAAAAAGGAAACTTGAACACCGTCTATATCTATTATGATAATGACTAGTGGTTACTAGTTGCGACTGTGTTGGTGTGTTGAATACAACAAGTGAATAAGAAGGAAACTTAAACACCGTCTGTATATCTATTATGATAGAGTGATTGCAATAAACCCGTTCAACAATTACTAGACTAATACACACTATTAATCACAAGGAATAGCTAATAGACTCTAAGGGACTGTTCGTTTATTTCATCGCAGGGGGGGCTGGTGGTTTTTGTTTAATGTCAATATTTTTAAAAATTACCCCCCTCTCAAAAGTTTTTGTATGATTTTTACCCCCCCTCCCCCCTCTAAAACATAACATTTGAATTTTTACCCCCACCCCCTCCACAATATCAAATTTTACCCCCTCTAAAAAACGTTCTTTGAAAAGTTTACCCCCCCCCCCAAACCACCAACCCCCCCTATGATGTAATAAACGAACAGTCCCTAAGTAGACTACAAATAGTCTAACTAAAACAAAAATTATTAAACAGACAACAAATGAATGTAGTCTATACATGTTTATTGACATTTATATGTATTTCAATTTTTAAGTCGGATAACTGGAAAGATTGTAGCTTTAATTCAATCTTTTATCATCTTTTACACGGAATGAATGAATTACTTATTTACAGTTTAAAATTTGTAAAGCAAATGACTCGTAGTAAAAATATTGTTTTTCAGTAGAATGAGACCGTTATTTCGTCTTGCTAAATTTAACCAATAAAGTTGTAGTCTTCACACATGAGCTAGTTACACTAGGCTAATACACACTAATAAACGCTAGCAGATAGTCGTACACTTTGACTAACAGATTTTGTTGAACGGGTTTATTGTAATCACTCTAATGACTAGTGGTTACTAGTTGGGACTGTGTTGGTGTGTTGAATACGACAAGTGAATAAGAAGGAAACTTAAACACCATATCAAACTAGTTCTTAACAATTCTGAGTATTGGAACGTTAGTCTTTCGTTAAAGAATCCTAATCCTTTAAGTAAATTTCTAAAGTTAAGGCCGTTCGTGCGAAGTTAGTGCTTATTTTTTCCTGACACATTAGTTTAGTTGTTTTCATTCCCCGGTCAAATAGTACAAGAGAAATTCGCAAAAAAAAAGACATGTAAATCTCCAATGGTTTTCTTCGTAAACACGACTCGCCCACAGGTAGCCCAAGCGTGGTGTCATATTATAAGAAAATGTATGGGATCTATAAAAAACCTCAATAAAATCGTCAAAATGTAAACTAAAGTAAAGAAATCTTAGCTGACCTTTGAGAAGTTATACCTCTATCGCCCTGCCTGGTTAGAATTCGGATTAAGCCAGTTTTAGCATTAGTGGAGAAATAGAGAAATAGAGAATTAGCGGAGCGATAGAGGTATAACTTCTCAAAGGCCAGCTAAGATTTCTTTACTTTATTTCACATTTTGACGATTTTATTGAGGTTTTTTATAGTTCCCCATACATTTTCTTATAATATGACACTACAGAAACCCAGCTTGGGCTACCTGTGCTCGCCAGCCGAATTTCTGAGCATGCGCAGTGCGTTTTTCACCTGTGTCGGCAACTCATTAATATTGATCAAGTTGGCGGAGGCTTTGATTGACATGTCACCGTTTGAATTTTCTGGGCGGCGTACGTCGTGTTAAATTGTGCTTTCACGAGCTCTACTCGACCCGTGTTCTGTAGTGCACATCTTAAAAGTAACTATGGCAACAGTTTCATGACAAAACTTTTTTCTTTATCTTTTTGTACGAGGATCATATTTTTTTGTGTATGAATATGATATATTATAAATAATAATATATGATAAACTATTTATACATATACTCACAAAATACCATACAATATAAGATTTTCTCGAACAACAATTTCTTTTCGCCATTTTCGCATCGGTTTTCCATTGTACGACGTTTCTCGTTCATGTTGTTCACATATAGCATTTCTTCTCTGCCTTCTGAAATTCACAGGTTCTCCATCGAGAACATTCTCTAACGGTAGCTTGAACGTTTCTTTAAATCCTATCACAAGGTCGACATCAGTGCTGACTTCTTGGGTCTGTTCGTCCTTTACTTCAATATTTTGCCAAGCTACTGTCACATTCTTCAACATATCACTGCTCATAGATTTCTTTTTGGTATTTACCATCGATTTAGAATGTAACGAGTGTGCTGACAGCGAGTGATGAAGAACATCTTGTTTTTTGTTTATTGGCAGTACTTGTTGGCCTCGAAATATTCTCCCAAGAAATTCTCTCATCCTCAGAGATTTGCCAAATTTGGGGCGTGTTACATTTATGTCACCATGAAAACTCTCACCTTCCTTCGACATTTTGCCACTGATTTCGCTTGTCAAGCTTTGGTTATAAACCCTCTTCGGTCCGACTCCAACTGACTACTTCCACAACAAGACTGATGTTATTTAGGCTTATCTGTCAGTCCTCAATCGTAACTCTTGGAGACATTAATTAGTTACCTTCTAATCGATGTCAATATTGATTTAATTGAATGATATCATTCTATTGGCTAACGGGAGAGCAAAGAACCTTAAAGTTTGCGACATTTAAGAACAACTTTATTTTTCTCCCCTTTGTTTGTTTATTTTTCCTTTTTGCTGTTGTTGTTGCTTTTTGTTTGTTTGTTTGTATCAGTTTTCCCCCGCTCAAAACGACACCTTGAATTCAAGAGTCACTTTGGTTCTTCCTTCTATACCAACCCTTGGTTTTTCCTCTGTTAGGGGCTGCCCCACGAGGAGCTCCTAGAAACGTGCACTCTCGGCACGTGTAGCACTCGTTTCTAGGTCACACAACCCCACGTAGATACATCCGCTGGCACTCATGATTAATTACAACTAGAAACGAAAATTTGTTTAGACGAGCAATTCCATTTCTCCGGCCAGTAGGCTGGGGGCGTTCGGGGGGTTCGTCAAGCTAAAAAGGTCCGGTGCTCACCTGGTTCACCTAATTCTGTTAGATAGATTTGAAATCGAAAAAAATGCCTTGTTTGTGCTGGACATTAACTATCACTTAAATTCATTAGAACGCATCGCATAATATGTGCTGGGTTTCCTGTGGTAAATTAATATATTTTGGCAGGAAAATAGATGGAGGGTTTGTTTGGTCTCCATAATGAAAAAACGAACCCCCCCCCCCTTTTTGTAACGCAGCCTATACTACGGGCCTGATCTAACCCGCGAACGGCGAGGCTAAACAACAGTGAGAGACAGTGCATGCCACCATGCTTCTTTATGCCATCTTTATGCCTTACCTTGGGAAATTAATTTGTCACCGATATCTGGGGATCTGAACCCTATAGACCTCTTTACCTTCGTATGCAAATTGCCCATTTCAGACCACATGACATTCCCTTGAGAAATGTTCTTTTGTTGAAATATTTACACATGAAAGAATCAAATCCCAAGAGTGACATCACATGGTCTGAAATGGGCACAACAAACAACGAAGGTAAAGAGGTCTATTGAATTCCTCAGGCAGAGCACTAGGTATACATGTACCCAATAATGTAGCCATACCTGCCTTTGGCTTTACTCAGTTATTTCTGTACTCAAAGTCGGTACCAAGTAACAGAGAAGTGACGTCCGTGGCTTAGAAGACCAGCTACACCCAATTGGCAATTAACATTACACTGATTATAAGCTATAACAAAGACATGGTCTGCAATCGTCTAAATAAGTGGCCCTAGCCTTGTCTTGCTCATCAAGTTCGCCGGACACGCAAAGCTAGATGACACGTGTTTTGTATCGCTCTCAAACAGTCAGTCACGTTTCACCTGATTGCCAACGCCTTTCCATAAAGTATTAACCTTTCAGTCTCATAATTTCTCAGGCAGAGCTAGGTATGTACGAAATAACTGAACGTAGCCATATCTGCCTTTGGATTTGCTCAGTTATTTCTGTACTCCAAGTCCGCGATCGATCGGTACCAAGTTATAGACAAGTCACGTCCGTGGCTTAGAAGACCAGTCACCCAATAGCCCACTTTCGATATTCTGGTTGAGTGATCCCGCACAAAGCAATTCAAGATGAGGCTCCGGGGAAACAATGGAGTAACACAATATATTCTTTTGTTTCCCCTGAGCTTCGTCTTGAATTGCTTTGTGAGTGATCACTCAACCAGAATATCGAAAGTGGGCTATTGCAATTAACATTACACCAAGAGAGTATATAGTAAAAGAGAACATCTCCGTGCCCTATGATAGAGCGGTTTTCGTATGAGTTGGAAATATACGGTATTGACTTACAGCATGTACACCGTACGACATGCCGTAACATTGAAATGGCTTCCCATTGTGTCTTCCAGTAATTTATCCAATCACAACGCGCAGATACGGTTACGGTAAGATACAGTACGGTTACAGTACGACTATGAATTTGCCGTATCGTTTCCCACTCATACGAAAACCGCTCTAATCATTTTAAAATACATTTTTAGCTCCGCGCGCAGCCTGACATATCTTATCATACGATTCCTGATTCATGCAGTCCAGCTTCGCGCAGCTAAAAATTGATTTTTCAAATTAAAAAAAAAACAAAAAACATTTATTTACAACCATCACTTCCCGTCGGGGCTTTTCCTCGAGGTTCGCTCCACACACACTACCACTACATTCTATATTTACAACATACAACACTCAACTCACATTTGATTTTTGCGGAGGGAAGAAAACCATAGAACCTGGAGAACAACACATCAAACAAACTCAACTCACATATGATCCAGCCCGAGCCGGGGCTCGAACCCGGACCACAGCGGTGAGAGGCGAGCGGTAAACCACTACGCCATCCATGCCACCCAGTTATAAATTCCCTACTGTATGTATGGGAGACGTGCTCTCTTACTTCATACTCGCTTGCATTATACCTATTAAAAGCTATAACTAAGGCACAGTCTATTCATAATTCAAAAACACTATAGTACTAGCCACCGCCACTAACGACCACCTCCCAATGTGTGTATTAGTAGTGTTTGGCAAAGTTCAGTGACTGGGTAGACCTCACTCGAATTTTAGTTTTCAAGGATCTGCATGATATTGACTGGGAAGATCTCGCTATTTGTGTTAGGAATGTTTGAAAATCAGTTACAAATAACATTGTACAGGATAGGATTCAAACTGTTTGTATACTTACACTGAAGCAAGGTAGTCAACATGGTGAGACATTTTTCTTCACTCATCGGCTTGCGATTTCAAAATGGCCGCCTTATCTACAGCCAAACAATCCATGCATGCTTTGCGATCGATTACTGGCTCAGTCCCCAACTCGTTCCTACTTGAACACAGACGCATCGACAGGTAATCCACATTGTCGTTCCCAGACCCTACTCATTAGCACTCCCTACGATTTTTCGTTAGAAAGCTGAAAAGGCTCTGGGTACAAGAATGAGGCTATCGACATCCCTAGGTGATACAAGAAAATGTAACTAGCCAATCAGCGCAAAGCTAACAAGCTCAAGTTGTTAGCATAACCCATGACGGGAAAAAATTGCGCACCAATGACTGTCTTAGTAGGGTAGGACACGGCAAATGTTTTTCGGTATAAACAAAATTGGAACTAGAATTCAAATTTCTCTCATTACAAACGCAGGATCCAGTGTTTCTAAAATACTGAAAAGTTATTATCAATAAAATTATTTTTTCTTTCAAATTCCAGAGCTAGAACGAGCTTCGAGAAAATGTTCAGGCTCCCCTCCCTTGATTTGATAATTGGATGCGGGTTTTACTTTGTCAAAGAAGCTCGTGAACACGAAGTTTATAGAAAAACTAAAACGAAGTTTTAGCCGTAGCATCTCAATATTAGCCATGTTAAATCATTTTGACAGGCTTTGGATTCCTCTAAGAGTTCTAGCGACGCGAGTTGTGCTGCTCTAATCGAGTAAGTTTGAGTTGCTGACAAATAATTCAGCTGATATGAATTCTCATAATACTCAATAATAAAACTGAAATGTGGAGAATCCTATTCGACGCAGCGAGCTCCCTTTGCATTTGAAGGGAACTTAACTAAATTCTAATACTAGTTACATGTTCGTATAGATGCTAAGCTTCTGTGAATATTATACGGTATGCCTTATTTTGACCGGCCGCTTTATAACATGTTCCATGAATTAACATATTCAAACAGTATTTTTTAACAGTTATCACTTTAATTCTAGAAATAGAAAGCTTGCGAATATCTTGATACGTGTAGAAATACATAATGCGAATGTTTCAGTAGCTGCAAGCTTTTCAACACTTGTCTTCTTTTAAATTCTTTTAAATTTACTGAAGAAGCGAACGAGAGTTGTTGGGTTTCCCTTCGGTTTGTTTATATTCTCGCACAATTAATGACGCATTGTAAAAATGCACGGGCTAAAGGCTTACAAAAGGCTAACAACTTTGGAGGGATTGTATGCAGGCCTGGTCGCAAATACTTTACCTAGCCAGGTACCAATAAAAGTTCGTGGAATTTCAAACAATGGTATATATGTTTGTTAGTCTAGAATGAAATTCGACGACGGTTTGAAGATAAGAATCAGAAGTAAACCAAGCCAAAGAAGAGGCGTATTGACAACAACACGGCAGGAAAATAAAAATAAAGCTGAAGTGATAAGAGTGTAATAATCAATAATAAATAAAACATGAAAAGAGAAGAAATAAAGACAATTGCATGAGTAGAACCTTTGTGTAAAAGACGGCAGGGATGTTGCGGCATTCTTATTAAAGACCATTAAAGTTTGTCATAGGAGAGGAGAGGAGAGGAGAGGAGAGAGGAGAGAGGAGAGAGGAGAGAGGAGAGAGGAGAGAGGAGAGAGGAGAGAGGAGAGAGGAGAGAGGAGAGGAGAGAGAAGAGATGCAATTTCATATTTAAAATATCAAACACAGTACGTACCAAGATAATGATGATGCTGAAGTTTATTATTATTATACAGATGAAGTATGTCATGGGTTGGAATCGTTAATTCAAAATACGACAGTACAGAATAAATAGTTCAAAAAAGACCACAGGATGACCATCACAAGTTGGTTATTACTACAGATCCAAAGCGTTTATCATTGATATCAAGTAAGATAGGACCTGGTACTGAGCATAATGACAAGTGAATTAACGACATTCCCCTGCACAATTACAACAATTTTCAATATCACGTGAACTGTTAGCTACGAGTTGCTCCTCGTAACTTGTTTTTTCACTGCCGCAAGTCAAACATGTAAAAGGTACCAACCGTTTATTTTTGATTGATGGAAGCAAAAAAAGGAAATTTTCAGCATGCACCTTACAACTTCCGAGTCCACATAACATTGAAATTTCCTATAAATATAGTGACTAGAATCAGACTTTACAGTGTTTATGTTTTGGCAGCCATGATGGTGACAGGTTTAAAATTTGTTTTTCTGCCATCCAACATGGCTGCCAAGAACACCATCAGTAAACACATGAAAACTTTAGCTACATCCAATTAGGGTTTTGTTATATCTATCTCACGAGCTGAATTTAGTCTATAGTTTATGAGGATTTTGTTGACAAAGTTTATAGTTGTGCAGTTGAATTGAGAGATTTGCAGAGAGCAACGATAACTAACTATAATTCTAGTCTTTCAAGATCTTTCTTTCAAGATCTTTCTCCATTCTCCCATTTCACTCTCCCATCCACTCTTATACTAAAGTTTATGCTCAGTACCATACTTCTATTTGTTTTGATGGTTGAGAAGGCTTGAAGCAGGGCTCGAAATAGAAAAGATAAATGGCCTGACAGTTTCTTATTTTCGGCAGGATAAATAATTTTGGAGCAAAATTCCCCTGCCATTTAATTTTCCATGTGGCAGTTCAAAATTGTTTTAGCCTGACAGTAGTAGAACTTGACCTGCATTTTGGCCATTGGCAGGCCCCTATTTCGAGCCCTGTTGAAGGTGTCATATTATGTCAGTAACCTAATAATTTAAAAGGCTCCAAAGGCTCTTATCAAACAGTAAATGTTTCTTAAAATATCTATACAGCATAAGTTTAAGCTACTCTATCATGAAGTAATTTTTGGCAGTTTTAGCCAAACAAAAACTTACGATAGCCCCCTCCACAGTTCCCTGCACCATCTTGAGGGTAGCCATGCCTTTGCATTGAAGTGAGATGAACGGTGCGCTTGCAATGATAGAGACCTTTTTAAACACCTTGGACAATTATTCACATGTCTCTATCATCGTAAGCTCACCATTCCTCTCACTTCGATGCAAAGGCCCGGCTACCCTTCAAGATGGCGCAGGGAACTGTGAAAGGGGACTATTGCCTTTTTAAAGTTCAAAGAAAAAATGGCAAAAACGTTTGAAGAATTTGTGTTTTTCTTGACCTCTTTTTGCATTTGCAAATTCAATCCAGCAATCCTGTTGACCATGAGGTTTTTACCATTTTACCTCTGAACTACAAGAAGTGAAATATTATCTCAGTGTTATCCCATTTTGAATGAAACCAAAAAATTTTGCTCCATAAGTTTTTTCTCTGAAGGTCAAATACTAATGCATCCTAAAAAAATGCAATACCCTTCAAAGGGAAGGTGAGTTGAGTTGCTGGAAAAACACTGAATAAAAAATAAGTTCATAAGCCCAATCTAGAAACAAATTCAACAATAATAATAATAATAATAATAATATATGAAGTAACTATTAAAAGCAATTTGGCAGCAATTAAAATTAAAATAAAGTAGAAGAGAACTTGAACTAGCATGCAGGAATGGATCCAGGGTTTTTTTTTAAAAGAAGTGCAGGTGTTAATAGGACATTTTATCTATATCACTTTGGGAAAAAAAATGAGGTACTATCAGTCCTGCACCCCTTCCCTGGCCCCACCCTTTTTAACACCCCCTTGAGCAAGCAATCAAGTACAGTGTATAATAGTCTCCTTCACAGTTCTCTGCGCCATCTTGAAAATTAGCCAGGAATTTGCATCAAGGCGAGACCAGCAATGATAGAGACATGTGAATAATTGTCCAAGGTGTTAAAAAAGGTCTCTATCATTACAAGCTCACCATTGGTCTCGCTTCGATGCAAAGGCACAGCTACCTATCAAGATGGTGCAGGGAACTGTGAAAGGGACTACTATTATAATGGCATGCTGAACTACTTCTATGCTCTATGCCATCACTTATACTACAGGTATATCACTAATGAAACTTGAATTTGTTAACCAACGATTTGAATTTATCATCACTGAGTATCAATACCTATAACAAGAGGTATATCTAAGTATACACGAAAATATTGTGTAAACCTGATTCATTGTACTGGAAGAAGGACAAGAAGTTGGTATAGATTAACTCACAAACAAGACCAAATCTTCTCACCTAAAATATAACTTATTCAAACTGAAATTCTGTGTTTTGCACAAGCATAAGCATAATGTCTAGCTATTCAGTTTCTTCAGTTCCTTGATAGCCTTATGCACCTCCTGATGCAAGAGCCGTAAGTAAGTATTGCATGTTATGTCATTGCAGCCATGTTGGTGGTCATTTAACAAAGAGTTCGCATTGACTACTGTTGTTAACACCACCAACATGGCTTCCAAGTCTTTGTTATTTGACTCTCTTGTGAATGCTTGCAATCCATCAATTTGGCTCTTTTAGTCTACCTTTTACAACTAAACTTTGTCTGGGATCTTCTGACCCAAAATATAACTTATTCAAACTGAAACTCTGTGTTTTGCACATGAAATGAAATGAAAGCAGTAAGCATAGCCATTCAGTTCTTTTGATCCACCTTCTCACACCAAGCTTCTGGCTTTGTTTCTAATCTTCTTGCAAAAAAATATAAATTATTCAAACTGAAATTCTGTGTTTTGCAAATGACATGACAGCAGTAAGCACAGCCATTTAGTTCCTTCGCTCTACCTTTTTTAACCTTAACTTTTGGCTTTGTTTTTAATCTATACCAAGTCTCCTAGCTTATCTTCCAGATACAAGAAAAGGGTAAAGTTGAGCTTTAAAGTACGAGTACTGACCCCCTACAATACACTTAATAAATTCCCATGAAGAAGCCATACTACATCTACAAAAATATTAAGAGAGTTTGATAGTACTACTACAAAATAACTATATATTGCATGTTGTGTGCAGGTAAGAAAAAGTGTATTGAATTAATACACATTTGGTGCTCGAGAGTAATAATGCATCTTAGTTACTGAGCTGTTTACACTTTTTGAATCACTAGCACTGGTCAGTCATGCTTCATGCTAGAAACAATTGTAACCCATCAAATCAAAAATAATTGTCAAATTTAGCAACAGGAAATTTGGAACTAAGGATCTTAACCCATGAGATAGATACTGTTCCTATAGACCCCTTGTGGCACGTCAGAATGCAGCTCAATTTGGAGGACAAAACAATAGGTTTCCAATTCTCAGGAGATTGAAATTCTTTTGTTTTGTCCTCCAAATTGAGCTGCTTTGACATCACATGCAAGGGGGCTATACAGCTTCAATCCCAAAGCAGCTCAATTTGGAGAACCAAAACAATAGAATTCTACTCTCCTGAGAATTGAAATTGTATTGTTTTGTCCTCCAAATTGAGCTGCTTTGGGATTTAATGCAAGGGGTCTATACATTTTCAGAATGTAACATAAAAAATGGTTTGATTTGTGGTCACAGTTTCCATGTAGTATTAAGACTGACTAATGCTAATTAACCAAAATGTAAACAAACACATCACTGGAAAATGCCACTATATATTCATTTCTATTGGATGAAAAAATTAAAATTACCAAATTGTCAAACCTTAATTTTCACACTTACTTAGAAAAAAAATTACAAAAACTTTTAAAGACAGCAAAATACTAATAATTGTAGAAACACGATGAAAAGCTTAAAAAAGATGCAAACTTCACTACAAATTTTGCCTACATTTTCTACAATTTTTGGTTCAACTTAAAACCCTGCATGCAGGGGTCATATCTATTCCTCCACAAACTGAACACCCCCCTCCCCCCCCTCTGTTTTTTGAGTCTACAGGGAAAGAGGTACTATATTGGAAGGACCCCAACTTCAAGCCTACGGAGAATAAGATAAGACTTATGCATGCAGAGAAGCAGACTCATAGCACCAAGACAAAACCTGACACATGCAAAAGAATAATATAGGTAATAACAATCGTAGGTTATTAAAATGAGATGGACAAACCCCTCCGACTATTTGTGTGCAAGATCAGAATAGTTGAGGGTCGAATGTTGAAGACTTCTTAAAATTTGGGCGGAAGTTGCCTTATTTTTACACACTATAGTTACAAATTTACAGTTCCTTCTGTGCAAAGACAGACATGTATAAGGCTACCTTGGGAGGCTGTTACTATTTTGCGAAAACCCAAACCTTGGAACAGTGCCAAATACTTCAAACTCCACTAATAAGGATTGATGGTCGGAAGGAAAGTGAGGGTGAGGCCAACCAAATATCTTATTTGCCCTGATATACTCTGGAATTACTGATAAGAGTAATCCTAACGGTGAAAGGGTGTCGCCAGTGTAATATACATAATCAATAACCCCCTTAAAATCATATGTTAGATTAGTATAAGGCATTTGATGTTCACCATCATATGTCTTCTTTAACTTTAGACCATGTGCAAGCTCTGCACATTTCTCACCATTCTTACTGCTGACGTTACTTAACCTTGCTAAAAACCCTTCGTACTGCATTTCCATGAAATCTGAGTGTTCTATGGGTACTCTTCCTTTGTCGAGGAACTCTATCACACCACTGTCTGGTAGCGAGTTGAAGTCACCACATATTACAACTGGGATGGGCTTTGATGTTGTTGTACCATTCTTGCCTACAAAAAAATGGACCATCGACATAAGCATTGACTGTTTGGAGGTCAAGGAAAAAACTGTGCCAAGTTGGCATAATTGTTTTATCGGTTTTATTATATAGGAAGAAATTATAAACTAGAAAGAAAAAATCTGTTGTAGTTCTCAATGCTGTTTTTTTTTAACTTCTTTGCAGAATTTCCTGCGTGCACAGATGGCATCAGCAACTGTGCTCTGTTTACTAATAAAGCACATTTCTCAACCAATCAGAGCTCAATATAATAATATAATAAATACTGATAATAGTATTGTTTCTTTACCTCCATGCGGATGATATCCAGGAACAGCTTCTTTCAAAATCTTTGTTAATTCGTTCATCAACATGACAGTCTGGATCAACTTTACGTCTCGGAATTCAGGATCCCAGTGTATGTGTGCATTGGATACCAGGATTTGCTGACCTCCGTTATATCCCATATAATCTGACTCTTTTAGCTCCAGCAACGCTGCAATACCTATGTTATCTTTCGTCATCACTCTGTTTAACATATCATCAGATCCCTGTGCATTGGCCATGGCAAGCTGGTTAAACTCGGTCAGGTATTCTTTTACCAACGAAAACCTTTAACGACAGCATGGATTAGTAAAAAAATGTGCGAGGAAACATAAATGAAGAAATAAAAAAAACACTTGTCTGTGCTGTGTGCAGTTATAACATGCATGTGGGTTGGCAGATCAGCACGTAGCAATGAAAACAGTGGCAATAGACGATTTGCACTAACAGGTCACATGACCCTACCCCCTTAAGACAAGAAGTTGTGAGAAAATGAACACAAGAAATGAATAGAATGCTTTGACCTTAGTAAGAGGCCAAGTTTCAGCTCATAAAGTTGACTATAGAAGAAATGGCATTAAAAAAGACGAATATTTTATGAGGTTTTGTATGGGAAAAGTGTTGGATGGCAAGCTCTTGCCATAGAGTGCATTTTCCCATACAAATCCTTATTAAATCATTCAATATTCAATTTAATATTTAAATCCATTTCTCCTGTTTGGCTTTTTAAAAGCTGAATTTCTGCCTCCCTCTGCCTCCCTACAAATGGCAGGGTGCTTTTTTCATTTCTGTTGTACATTTTGACACAGCTGTTTGTCATCTTAAGTGGGTAGGGTCACGTGACCTGTTAGTACAAGTCATCTATCAGTTTGCATTTGCATTTCAAATGTTAACATTGCTTGCACTGGCATTAGTGTTACTCTTGTAAGCCAAGTTTAGAAAGTACTACTGCATTAAATGTAATAAAAAGATATCTTACTTAGAAGTTCTAAAGAATATAGCACAGCCATCTACGTGTTTCCTTTCATCCTCTGACATTGTCCTTGCTCTTGATTTTGCACTGAATATTCCATGATATCCATTCCGTTGTAAGTCCGGTAAGAAGAAGTTGTAAAACATTTCTGTTTCTACTTCCTGGAAAAGTGAAAAAACACAAACTCATCAGAATCTATCTTTCTCTGACTTCTTCTCATCCTCAGGAACCTAGGGATAAAATTCTGTCGCTTGTTCTTGCTATCAGTAACAAGCAACAAAAGTCTTGGGTTCCTGAGGATGGCTTCTTCCTTGCTCTGGTTCAAATGCCTACTTAATCTGTGAGTTACAGGGCTTGAAATAATACAGAATTGGAACTTGGCTGGCCAAATCTTCGCCTTGCCGGTCATTTTGAGCAGTAACGTCAAGCCAGAAACGGGGTATGATCAAGCTAAAACTATTTTGGCCAGTCATCATGACCAGCTACTGACCGGCCGTTATTTCAAGCCCCGAGTTAGCCGTGCCAGTGGTTTATAACTTCACACTGCCCAGCAAGCATTTTCTTATTTCTTTTATAAAATACAAATTAGAGTAGCAGCTATTTTTAACATGAATGATGAAATAGAAAGTGTGTACATGTGCTGTGTACTCTCATAATACACAAACCCCCAACCAATCAGAACAAGAGATTTATAAGACAGGGCAGGGCTTCTGACAGAATGCAGGGAAAAAGTTCAGATTATGCAAGATTTTTTTCCAGATTATGTGGCGAAAACGGCAAATTATGTGTCGAAAAGAGCGGGAAAAATGGTACATTATGCAGAAAAAATGTGCAGGATGACATCAAAATCTGCGAAAAAAATACAAAGCAAAAAAAGCTACTGGTACACAGTTGTAATCACAAAAGAATGCTGTTGTTATGTTTTAATAAGTTACCAGACCCTTCCCGAACTCCAACTAGGGATGGCTTGTAGTTTTCATAATGACAGGGTGGCGGATATCAAGTTTCAAAATTTCACCAAAAACGAGGAATTTACAAAACATTTTCTTCTTGATTGTTAAGTTTTCTTTAGATTTTTGAAGAATTATGCAGGATTACACAGGATTATGTGAGACTTGTACGATTATGCTGAATGAAGTTGATTATGCAGATCCACATTAGCGCATTCTGTCAGAAGCCCTCATAAGAGTTATTCTATAAAATGTCATATAAAAATTAATGAACTTTATGCATCACAAACCTGCAAGCTGACAATGTCTGCTCCATAATGTAAAATCTCTTTCATGATAGACACCTTCCGGTACTCCCAATCAAGAGCCCAGGAAGGACAATAACCATACAACTGTCTTGTACAATACTTGTCACACAGGACATTGTAGCTCATAACACTAAAAGTTCCTAAAATCAACAATGATATTAAAAAGTATTAAGGCATTGAAATTACTAATGGTTTAACAAAAAATTTTTTGGTTTTGACTTCCAGATTGGGAATTAGGGACCAATCATTATTTGCTAAAATCAATAAATTTATAAGAAAAACTAGTGATAGAAAATGACATTTCAATGACATCTGGTCATCATATAAGTAAAGTGAAATGAGTTGGACAGTGAATGATGACCTGGTGTTGTCAAAACGTCGTTTTCTATCACTAGTTTTTCTCATAAATTCAATTTCAAAAGTTCACCTTAGAAAACAAATAAATAGCCCTTATTAACCGAGTTTGAGGTGTCCGTACCTTAAGTTATGGACCGCAGATTGACCAATCATAGTGCATGAAATTGGGGGGGGGGGGGGGGGGGTGTGGAAGAGTTATGGGGAATCATATCATTACATGTTTTTTTGGACACCTCGCAAGTGGATCAGCTAAATTTTTGACAGGTATCAAAGGGATCACTAAGTAGCAACCACTAGAATGGGAGTTCATAAATGCTTTTTTGGGCATCAGGTTAGATAATCTTCATAATGTTGCAACACAAATCCTTTCCCCTCCCTCCCTTGGTGATAAATAATGATGGGGAATCTATATATATATGGGTGGATAATGGTGATTAACCTACCATTTGACTGTCTGTGGTTTTCTGTTGTAAGATTAATCCATTGCCGCTCAGGTGGTCTTTGACAAACTATAGAGAAAACAAGACAAGATTTAATTTTTTATCAATTTATAGGTTTTTGCTTTAACTTGTACATGCAACACAGCAAGTACATTTGCTTGCTTAGTCACCAGCCATGATGAAAAGCCAAAATAGTTTTACTTCAAAATGACAGGCAAGGCAAGGAACTAGCAAGGCAAAGAACTAGCAAGGCAAAGAACTAGCAAGGCAAAGAACTAGCAACGCAAAAAACTAGCAAGACAAAGAACTAGCAAGGCAAAGAACTAGCAAGGCAAAGAACTAGCAATGCAAAGAACTAGCAACGCAAAGAACTAGCAAGACAAAGAACTAGCAACGCAAAGAACTAGCAACGCAAAGAACTAGCAAGGCAAAGAACTAGCAAGGCAAAGAACTAGCATGACAAAGAACTAGCAACGCAAAGAACTAGCCAGACGAGTTCCAATTCTGGCAGGACATTGTGGTCAGTGTTTGACCACAACAGACTTTTTTTACCAATACATTAGCCATCTTGAATTCTATTGTTTTAAGTACATGTGAGACATCATTGGATGTTGAGGGGCAATTACTGGAAAATTTATTGTATGCACAGCTGTCAGGGTGTTTTTTATATAATTTAAATTTATCCAATGAGAAACACACCTAAAAACAATTAAATTTGCTGGTAGTTGGAGCAATGTGTGAAACACTAAAGCATAAAATTATTTGAGAAAGTAACCCAGTCACTCTATGCTTTATAAGTATTTCCATGTTTGCCCTCTTGGCATCCAATAATTTAAGATGGCTGTTGTATTGGTAAAAAGGTCTATTTGAAGCAGATAATGAGATTCAAAGACTTTTATCAGCTGATTGAAATCCTAGCAATTGTGCAGCCAATATATAACATTGTCCAGTAGTTGCCTTATTTTCATAACTAAGTAATGATGATTATCTAGGATAAGCTCTATTTGAAGATATAATTCTTGAATTGTAGTTTTGCTTTTTAATTTGTTAAAGATAATGGTCAAGAACTTGTCTCAATTAGCAGATGAGAATGTTAAAAACACTTGAAGATTAGATCTTTATCTCGCTACAGCAATATAAATAACTTCATATGGAGTAAAAATAGAAAATAACGCCCGGTAGACCATTTAATTTGTAATTCTTTTAAATAAATAAAATAACAATTATCATTAATAATAATAATATTTATCAACTTATATAGCGCCAAAATCAATAAACATTTTCATCGACAAATATGAAATAAATGGGAATTAAAATTGGCATCTCTACAGAGTAGCTATTCATCTGCTGTAATTCAATTAAGATTTAGAAGTCGATTTTTGTAGAGGAACGAAAACTGGAGAACCTAGAGAAAAACCCTTGAAGCACAGGAGAGAACCAATAAGCAAAGTTGAAGTCTTAAAAAAATCTTTTGATTGGTTGAGGAATATTGTTGTGTCGGAGTAGCACTATATTATCATGTTTTAGACAAACCATAACTGTACGTCTTGATAGACATATCAAAACAGTGGGAAGCCATTTCCATGTTATTACATGCCATAGCAAGCATGCATGACATACTTTAGGCCACTACCACTAAACTAAACTGTTCCAATATAACTTATTACTATTTCTAGAACCTTCAAAGTTATCGATAGCCTGAAGCAGCCTCAAGGTTGGTCTAAGTCAGGGCATGGCTAACTCACAGATGAAACCCTTTTAAAAACAACCTAGACCTGGGTACTTGATCTAAACCAGGACATGGCTAACTCACAGATCGAACTGGGATTTAGCATGTTACGTTTTGCTGAGGAAAATACTGAAGATCCTGCAGAAATTATTTTGAGCCCGGGACCTCAACTCACAAACTATAACAAACTATACTCACATGTGCGTACTACCACTATACCTTGAGTATAATTTCTTTCTTTACTTATGACACTTGAATAGGTGAATTATAGATGCAAGTAAAATGAAGAATTTTGTTCTCGCACAGATAAAAATGGAATTTTTTTTACATCTACTACAGCTAATCAAATTTCTTTTTAAAAAATTCCTGAATATCTAAAGGCCCTGTTACATGTTAAAATTTTTAGCTGAAATTTGCATGCAACAGAGTTGCAAAACAAGTTTCTTCACTAGGGTGTTACATGGAGCAGTTTCATCCAGAAACTTTTTGCGACACAAGTTTCGGTTGCACGAGTAGAAAGCAGTTCTACTCTTCGTGAAACTTTCTCGCAATGAAAGTTTCACAAAGCTTGGGTGTTATACCATGCAATTCACTCTGAAACTTGTCTCGCAAGACTGCACACAAGTTTAAGCTAAAAATTTCAACGTGTGACAGGGCCTTAAGGTTTCAAATTATTTGAAGGATATTATATTTGTAAAGTAATCAAGGACAATTTCCTATTCAAGTAATTGAGACAGTCAATTGTCATCATCATTCAAATTATTTTTTCCGTCGTTTTGATTGGCCGAGAGTACTGCAAATAACTGCCTACAAATAATGGTCTGCTCATGCGCATTATGGTGTAAAGCCGTTTAGCTGCAAATAATGTTCTGCTCATGCGTAGTAATGTTGCATTTGTTGACATGCCACTCACTTCCCCGACCTGTCAGAAAATGACTTGGCATGTTTGATAGAAAACAAAAACAGCAAAAACACAACAAAATAATTTGAATGATAAAACAATTATTGAACTCGGTTATCACGAAATATCGTGATTTGTTAGTATCTTGCAAAGCAATTATTTGCCTCTGCCTTTGGCATCGGCAAATAATAAATTGCTTGCTTGCCAATGACAAATCAGGATATTTTGCTCAACCTCGTCCATAATTGCTTATTGTTCTGCATGTGTTTGGGTCACAAGGGTTTTAATACCACAATTGTATTCACCGAATCGAAATATGACGACCAATTTGAATAACTATTGTTCTGGGCTGACTAGCCTCATGCTCATGTGGAAACATAAAAGCATTTTTACATGTATGAGAGGCCAGTCAGTCCAGAACAATTGTTATTCAAATTGGTCGCCATATTTCGATTCGGTATATAAAGAGATTTGAAATGCTTCTAAAACTTTACATTGCCAAAGGGTATAAGATATATTGCAAATCTCTTTATCCCAAAAAATGCTTTTTTTGTTTTGAAAGACTTCAGAATTTCCTTACTTTTCTTCTTTTTATTGTTCATGCTAATCTTTGTGTAAGAAACTGGAGATTAAAATTTTGCAGTATAAAATCATTGGTAAAATAAAATCCCACAATAAAAAATATCAGGAAACATTCTTTGAATCAATTGTCTGTTACTTTGTGAGACAGTTAGCATGGGTAAAAAAAATCCTAAAAAAAACAATGGATATTTTGTCCAGCATGTTGGCCTTTCGAAGTCCTAGGTCGACTTTTTCAACACAATTTCAAGGATTCTCTAATGGGGTCTACATGCATTTCCGGTTTGAAAAATAAAAAAACTGCTAGTTCAGAAATATTCAAAAGCCCTTAAAACGGAGAAAAAGATAAAGTTCCTGTATAGCTTTTACTTAATACTGATTACAATAAAGTTATCTCAAAGTCAAATCATTAATTGTTTGTGATATATGTGTGTGTTTGTTCGTCCGTGCATACGAAATGAGTTTCACTTTCGTCGACTCTCTCCGTTTCGGTCTAAAAATACCCCATAAAATTAAACTCAATTTGGACAAAAATTTGTGCAAGAGTAATTAATTTAGATATGTTATGGGTAAAGCTGCACAATGCTGTAGAAATCAATAGGATTGGTTAAAATATTCAAAGTTATTTATGCGAGCGGTGCAGTCGTCCTTTGAATAAGAAAACCGCGTGCCTCTCACACAAAGAAATTTGTGTTGTGCTTTGCTCAATAAAAACCCAAAGATACCCATCAAAATACCTAGTTTCCAGCTCATAAAACTCCGAATTATAGTTTATGAACTCTCTTATGCATTAGTTTAGCAACAATGAAGCAAACTAGAAATTTTTGTTGGGGTATAAATGTCCACCATGACAATACAAATTTAGAGTTGACACCACAAGTTTGGTTTACAATCTACTTACCTTCTAAATGATCCAACATATAGGTTAACAACTTAGATGTTCCATTGGCCTCTGCATATAGATTTAATATTGGTTGAGGCAAGGGATTCCCACTCAGTCCAAGGGTTTGCAACTGGAAAAGTTTGCCAAGCTCGTTGGGCAAATTTCGGAGGCCATTATTGCATAGAAGGAGCTCACGTAATGTGACCATATCTCCAATTTCTGCGGGCAAACTTCGCAGTTTGTTGGACGACACATCTAAATGTCTTAGGTTTGTAAGCTTAGCAATATCAGGGGGAATTCTAGTGAGATGATTGTCGTTCAAAAATAATGCAGTAAGAAACTCCAGCTGCCACAAGCTCGGGCTCAAATTACGGATTGGAGCCGTAATTTCGAGTTCAGTCCAATGCGATTTCTTTCCCGCCGCCACATCTTCAGAGCTCATAATAGCATAGTTCCTCCGATATCCGTTATTTTCATGCTTTTCCTTCGGCATCGCTGAAAATCATAACTTTGTAGGACGAAAAGAGAGGAGAACAAACATGGCGGACATGATATTTCACACAGCACGAACACAATACTATGAAATGGCAAGTGACGTCATGCTACCTCGAAAAAAATTTGCATAAAATCGATTCCTTCGGTGACGTCATCTGCAATATCGTCTGACAAGCGAACACGTTGGCCGGTTTATAAATTTTTATAAAAATATTAAAGTCCAATTAGGGAAACTAGTCCAATTTTACACAAAGCAGCACGAGGAAATTCTTGATCCTTAGGTTATGAAGGATCGTGGAATACCTGTGGCACACGAAGTCCGAGTGAAGGGTGATAAAATGGGGGCCTAGAATCAGTGACAGATTGTGGACAGATTTCTCTTTCCTGTAGACCTTTCTAAGCATTTTCCTTTCGGTGATTTTTTTTTTTCAAAATAAGTTTACTTTTTTCAGCTTCCTGCTTTCATGTTAATTTCTAGGAAAAAGTGTACTTTTATGACATTTCTGGAAAAAGGAACACATTTTCAGCTTTCTACTTTTCAAGAACAGCTAAAAAGACAGCTAAAAAAATTAGGGGATGTGTCGAAGCAAAATTACTAATAATTCCCAACCTTCTTATCAAAATTAAAGGGAAGAATTGATTGCGTCGTTTATACATAAAAGTTATAACTATTAAAGTACGTAATTAATTAATTAATTAATTATAATAATTAATTATAATATGGAACTCTCTGCCTAATTATATCACTAATTCTACTTCTTTATCTCTCTTCAAATAATCCTTCCTCCAATTATATAATAATACAAATTTATACTTAAATTAAACTCATTCGCCTCTAATTATCTAATTATGATCTAATCATAAATCTAATTATAATTTAAATCTATAACCTGAAAAATCTATCTTCTGTGGGATGTTTCTGCCTCAAAAGCCTTTTGGTTTCTAGAACTCCTCGCCATGAAATCATATTTTGTCCTTGTAAATTATTATTTTATACACGCATCAAGCATTCCGCGCTACTGCTCTAAGCGCATGCTCAAGAGATTAAAAAGTGAGATAATATTTTGTAAAACATGTTATGTTTTCGTTGTATTTTTCTTTTCAAACACAATTTTCATTAAATATTCAAATTCACGTACCGTTAAGCGAATTTTGAGTCAAATATACCAAAAAATTGCATATTTTACGAGATATTCAGTCCCACTTTTAATCCCCTGAGCATGCGCTTAGAGCAGTAGCGCGGAACTCTTGATGCGTGTATTAGTATTAACTAGCCAGCCTACACAGCCCCAAGAAAACATCCAAGAAAAACAGCACGTTGACCAGATCTCTCTCAAGCAGTAGCGACTTGAGATCGAGGATATTCGTACTTGTACTGATAATTTTGTTATATAACATTTGATGTAAATCATATTCTATTGTTCTTTATTTTAATATTGATTTGTAAAATTCATGTTGACGGCGAAATAAATTTCAAATTCTTGAATTCAAATTCAACTGAGTGAGTGATAAAAATGAGACTTACTTTTTTAGACCTTTTTACCGATACGGCGGCCATCTTGGATTCTATTGTTTTAAGTAAGAGATTATGCAACTTAGTCCAAAATGGCGCACGGCCGAGTGAGTTACATGAAAACGAGGCATCCAAGGCCAAATACAAAAAAATAATATGGTGTCTATGCAAAGCATACACTTATTCAGTCTTTTTTTATCTTCTTACGTCCAGGAACATAACTAAAAGACAATTTTTCGGCAACAAATTATAAGAAAACACTGTAAATTTGGCCCTGGATGCCACGATAAACACGAGAAAAGTTTAAGAAGTTTAAAAAGGATGTGATAGCGCAGCGCGGCTATTACGTCACAGATTTTGGAAATCGGACTCAAAAGTCAAACAGCAGTGAGTGACAGTTCCTCAAGGTTTACACGTTATGTGTACAGTTTTGGATCGTGCAAGCGCTACTTAAAAAAAACAAACTGGATTTTGTCAGATTTTTTTGCCGCATTCTACATCAAATCAAACGACTTTCTTGGTTAAGTTGTATGGCTTTGTTATTTGAGGGACGGTTGTTTAAGAACCTTCCCTAAATAGAATCAGGCTGCTTCCCGGTCGTGGTCCAGCGCGACAGCGCGCGCGGAAAAAAGTATTTTAAACCTTTATTTGATAGGACCCGCGAGGGAAACAGTGTGTTTTGTGGTCCTGAGACATGATGTTTTCCGAGGCGAAGCTTCGCTTCTCGGCCAAATGTTCTTTTTTCGGACCATTTCTAATCCTCGGACATTATCAGCCGATATATCCCAGCCGCCAGAAGGGGTTTGTTTACTAAATGTTTTCCTTCATTTTTAATGTGGTTAGCTTGTGCTTTAGCAAAAAAATCTTTTCTGAGGACTTATTCCAGCATTTCGCAAGATATTTTCTCGATGCATTTACTTGCATATCCTTCGCCTCAGAACACAATTCTAGCTGGAAAGTGTGTCTTTGGGTTGAATTGGATAGAACGTTTTAGTTTATAACAAATTGTTCAAGAGTGCTTGTAAATAAAAAGCCTAGCTAGTCAGGAATGTCAGACAATGCCGAGAATTTCGGCAATAAGTTGGCACTTTACAGGCATATTTTGTGCCCGGCTTTTGTGTCTTTATATCTAAAAAACCAAGACTTTGTTAACAGTGTAAATGATTAAAATTATAATCTTGAAAAACAGAAATTGCCCATCATCTATGCAGAATTTAGAATTAAAATGTATAGTAGAGAAACTTTTATTTGTTAGCTGTCAATCAAAAACCATGTCTTTACCGGTGAAATAGAGCATAGGTTTTGTGAGTGAATCAAGCAGCCAATGAGAGCGCGCGTATTATCTCAGCCATACTATAATATCATATATTATAACCCAACGATGAATTTTCGCGCGCTGTCATTGGTTCAAATGGGTCACGTGCAGGACGGGTATCAGGCGATATCCCCCGTCCGAAGTGATATTCGTCCAGTAGAAGTCAAAAACGTCAAAAAAGAAAAGAAAAAAACATGGAAAACAAAGAAACTCGGTTTTTAGAAACAAGTGAGAGTAAAATACAAAGACTAGTTGAGAAAACTACGCCAGGAAACACGCAAAAAATCTACAAAATATACTGTAAATGTCTTCAATGGTAAGCATCCATGTTGTTTCGTGAATGAAGTTTTTGGTTTCTTTTCGAAATTGTTTTTATAAACTACTAAAAACCAACAAACAATTCGAAAACTAATGTTAAACAATAGAATAGAATGTAAAATAGCTTTCATTAATCAAAAGAATTGTTTTTATATCCAACTTGGAGACGAGAGAGAATTATTTTTTGAAAACTCTGGAGATGATGAGTCGATGCAGTTTGCTGAATCCATTCCAGTGAAGTCGTTGGGTTATAAAATAAATAAACCCCTTCTGGCTCACTGGAATATCGTCTGATAATGTCCTTGGATGAGAAATGGTCCTCAAAATATCACATTTGCCCTCGAAGCTTCGCTTCTCGGCCAAATGTTCTTTTTTCGGACCATTTCTCATCCTCGGACATTATCAGCCGATATCCCAGCCGCCAGAAGGGGTTTATTTACTAAATATATGATATGCTCCTTTCCGTAGTCTTCCCACAATCCCTTATGATCCCAGCGCGAGCTCGTGGTCAGGGTAAAATTTGCATATTTTTTATATGTGGGAAGACTACGGAAAGGAGCATAAGGCATCCCATAATCCCCTATATTTGCTATACCGACGGAGGATATCGATCGATAGAGGTCATAGAGGAATTTCCTTTTTTTTCCCCAGCTTGGTCTTTAGTTACTTGTCTTTCCACCTTTCCTTATAGCTTGTAACGAAGATTGTAGTATTCGAATTATTATAATGTTCGAACTCTGTTAAAACTGTATCGTTCTATGCTGTTTTACGACCTCTTCTCCAAGCTTGTCTTCAAAAGCATGTAACATTGCCAGAAATATTGGACATTGTCAGCGGTGTTACGCATGAATGAAAATGAAGTGGTTTTCTAGAGGAAAAATATAACTACATGGTTTCCAAGCACATATTTATATTTAACTATGATGTTAGTAAAACAATTCTTACCAAAAAATAGCTACTTGACAATCAAAAGAACAACTATTATTTTTCTGTTGAAAAGCCTCACCACAGGAAGCCCATGAAGGACAAGAAACAAGTTTCAAACGTAAATCGTTACTTTAAGCTTCCTTATTGTATCTCAGCAGTCCATAGGAGCTTGTAAAAACAAAATGGCGATATTTAGGGGGTTTTTGAAGCTGTTTGGAGCAGTTCTCTGTGGTTTCTTGCCATTTTGACTGAAAACTACGAGCTAACAACGCGTCGAATCGCTCAAAATTTAACCTAACTTCAAGCTTCTTGGGAACCTACATTCTGAAGACATGCTGTCTATTTTGAGCGGTTTTGGATTTATTAAACACTCGTTTGGTGATATCGAGGTGGAGCTCTTTTACTTTTAATTTTTTTCGAGCTCAAATAAGACGATTTTGGGGTCAAGTGTGGCCAGATTTATAGACGATGTATGGAATCTAGAGCTTTCGAAGCCTTTCGAAGGCAAGTAGTCCGGGAACCAATATGTCGCATGATTCAATGATCATTTTACGCTTATTTAGTAGCTTGTAGGGTGGGTTGTTTGTCGCGATGTGGAGCTCAGAGTAAATAAAACCCTATTCGCCGTAAATAGAGGAAGCTTTATATTCCCCATACATTTCCTATAAGACTCGGCGGCTATTTTGTAAGCTGAAACGCATCATTGCGCATGTATGAGCAGGCTCATGTCCCATATTTCTGGCAAGGCTTCTTTGAGAAAGATTGGCATTCTTTGTAAAGCCCACAGTATTTAATTCTGGTGTATTTCTATAACATATGTGAATGTGGATCCTAACTTTGCAGTAATTTTGCTGTTTTTTTTTTTTTGCATTTTCGCATTGCTTTCTGGCTGCTCATAGACATCGAAAGGACATCTTTTTTCTCAGCTGAAAGCTATAGTCCAAACTCCATAACATACATTCACGCATGCGCATTGCTTTTGACCGCAGTATTGCGTTATGCAAATTGAACTAGTGCCAGGCCCTTGCTCGTGCCTAATTTCATGCCAGTACGAGGAAGCCTTGAAAGCTCGCGCGACCTGGCCTCGAATTACTTGAACCGATTATGACATAATTTACAATCTTGTAATTTATGCCCGTCAAAGCCAGAGGAGTGCGTCAAAGCCAGAGGACACCAATTTAGGTGTCCTAGTGCCCCTGGCTTGGAAAAATGATAAAGAAAAATTGTCAGATGAATTTTTAGAGCCGGAGCCACAAAAACTTTGGTCAAACAGAACTGGAACATACGTACTAGATTCGAATATCAACGAACCGTTCGAAGAGTACAAAGCTTGGTAGAAGGTCAGATAGACTGAATGACGTTGTAAAAATGCAAGAATATATTCAAGCAAATGTAAATGTACAAGAATATATTCAAACAAAAACAGGTATTCGGACCCAAGCTAAGGAATGAGGGAGGGTTGTAGGGGAGGGGGAGAGAGGTTGTTTAAGAGATGTGTATTTTTTTAACGACTGTATAACGAATGGTATGATACATATAGAATGGAGAAAAGATTAGTTGTGAGTGAAGGCAACGTTTCGAAACATGAGCTCATTTTTCGCGGCGGCGTGGGGAAGTTAAGGAACAACAGAAAAGTACGATAACATGTAAAATTTACGTAGCCTAATCATGATACTCCTGAACAGACCAATTAAGTTATAACTGAAAAGCGAGCAGAGGACGTCCGAACATGTAGACTTTTCAACGATTGCATGCCTTTCAAGTTGTTATGTTTTCGATCTCTGAACCAATCAAAACTCATTGTGAATCCGTCAGCAGCGCGCGCTCTTCAACTGTGGCCGAAAAAACTGAAACCGACAAAAAAAATTATTCAAAAACACTTGAACTGCACTGCTCTAAGCTAATCAAATTCGAGTAATTTTTTCATGTATATTATTAGTATAGGTAATAGGTATAGGTAATAATATGGTTTCGAGTTCAATTTGGGATTAATTTGCACGAGTGTTTTTTTCAAAGAGTTCAAATTGCACGAGACTGCACGAGACCGTAAGCCGACATTGAAAATCTCAAGAAAAACTCTGAGCGCGCGCTCAATGACGTGAGATAGCGTCAGCAGCGCGCGCTCTTCAACTGAAACCGACAAAAAATTTATTCCAAAAAAAAACAAAATCACCAACTTTTTAGCCGTTTTCACTGCTTAAACTTGTTCCTTCGCGATCGGAAAATGCATAGTCTTAATGCTTAATAATGTTATCAACAGCAGAATCAAAAGAAAAATTTGGTTTCAAGACCGTTTTCGGAAAATGTAATTTGCACTATGTTACACTTTTTTGCATTGTGTTACAGATTTTTGCACTGTGTTACACTTGAACTGCACTGCTCTAAAGCCAATCAAATTCAAGTAATTTTTTCATGTATATTATTAACAACAAAAAAGGCCGAGATCGTTACAACTAAATTGCGTCAAGCAACAAACTTGGCATAGAGATCCTGGAGATTTATTTTAATTCTAATTTTATTTTATTTATTTTATATTTTATTTTTTTATATTTACATATTTATTGGGCGCATAAGAATAAAAAGATTACAAATGCTATCTACGCTACCCAATGGCACAGGGAGCCCACAGCCACTGGTAGAATCAGTGATTAGAATAAAATCTATCATGCGTAAATGCACGTGCTAGCTCCCGCACGAGCTTGGCGCCTGATTGGTTGCAGTTTAAGTCTGAATAAGTTATCAGCTGCTAACGTTGCTATAGCGTAGAATATAATGACGGGATAATGTGGGATAATATTTTGTATAATATGCAATTTTTCGGTATATTTGATTCAGAATTCGCTTAACGGTACGCGATCTTGAATATTTAGTGAAAATTGTACTTGACAAGAAAGATACAACTAAAATATAGCATATTTTACAAATTTTATCTCACTTTTTAATCCCCTGAGCATGCGCATTGAGCAGCAGCGCGGAATTCTTGATGCGTGTATCACTGATTCTACCAGTGGCTGTGGGCTCCCTGTGTATACGCTTTGTCCTTGCTTGCATGATTCAGAATCTTGAACTATAAATCTACCTGCTATTTCTATAATCCAACAAAACCAAGTAAAAATAAATAAAGATATAAATATATAATACTCGAGTCGAGCCGAGTCCACGTTTCCATGATGCCACACGTCATGACTTAAACAGCTACAATTCGTAGAAACCAATGGCATTTCGCCTTTAACCTCTTCCCATACACACTGGCGCAAGTTATCCAACAATTTTACAGCAAAAGAAATGCTCAGAAAACAACAAATGGAGCCATTATTACTCGTGCTCAGGCCTTTAGGGCCGAGTCTAGGTTTGGGCTTTATATCTATCTTCTATGTCGAGAATGTGCATTCCACGTGCAAGTCACGAGGTTGATGTGCCTGCACACAACGCCATTGTTTAGATTTAGACTTGTAGATGGTTGTGATCGAATTGAAGATAATTATGGCGAGTTATTTTGCTTCGGGGACGCTCAAAATACACACGAATGCATACGCCATTCGAGGTAGACCCACACTAAAAGATATCGAGCGTTTTCGGAACGGGTCGTTCCACGAACTCAAAGAGAAATGCGAAACTTTGCCAAACGAATGCCAAATGAACTCAAATGAAATTCAAATGAACTCAAAGGTACTCAGAGGCTTATCAGTTCTCACTAAGTCTGCTATATATTTTCAGACCTCCATGTTCTCAAAAGCTTACGCCTTTCACCAATGGGCACGAGTATACGCTCCTAGAGCGTCTAGTTTGAAACTATATATATGAACTTAGAGTCAGGATCAGTTTTTTACCAATGGCGACTTACAAGTGTGGAGGCGTGAGAATGTAGCGAACAGATTCCGACGGTTCCCCACATACGATTGGACAGAATATTTCACAGACAATAGCTCCGGGGCCACCAGACGTGTGGGGACACCAGACGCGGGGCCACCAGACGTTGGTGGAACGTGCCAAGCTTACTTGTGAGCTCAGGCCATGTAGACCATTCCACGGTTGTCGTCGCTCAACCTCGAGCTCAGCCTCGATAGTATGTAATATATTTTTTAGAATTTGACTAAAGCTCACGGTAATTTAAGGAATGTACACATTATCAAACAATAGACCATTTTCGAGATGCTCGAGCACTTTCAAAAATATCTATCAAAACACTTATTAAAAACTTCCACGGGCTTTAGTCAAATTCTAAAAAATAAATTAAACGCTATCGAAGCTGAGGTTGAGCGACGACGACCGTGAAATGGTCTATATTAGCTTAGACACATATGATAGATAAGATATGGGTCTATTGTTTTCATGATATATTAGTTCTTCAATATGTTCAAGTATTTTTCAAGTCTGGAGCTTGCTAGTTTACACATAGTATGTCGACGTTTTACGAAATATTAGTGAACATCAATGAATTTACCTTCTATGAAGTGTTTTCTACGGAACTGAAATGTTATTCTTGCAGTGTAATCAGGTTTTTCTGGTCTACAGGCCACTTTAATTTTCTCTCACTGAGGTTTCAGTCACGAAAATTCATCGTAAGCTTAAGCTTAAATCTTGTTTCCGCGCTAAATCAGTCTTTAGCAAGTCACTAAAGTCGAAAAATTGTTTTCGTTCACTTTAAGACAGATATGACTTCGATTAAACGTACTTTTCGCTTTGCAAAAATAAGAAAATACTTCTTGATCCATCTTTGACTACATCATTGCGATTTTTTCTGTGCATTTGCGAGTAAGCAAAGCGCGCGGGAACCCTGTGGTGGTAAATGCCGTAAGTACGACCAAACTCGAATACGGACTATAGACGGATCTTTACTGACGTCAATGTTTACATTTTGCATCATTAGCATAGGAATTTCACTTTTTAGCCAAATTTAAACCAAATCTGTTTTGAATATCGAAAGAGCATTATAAAATTATCTTATTTTTAAAATTTGAGCTTCACAAAAAAATTCAGTTCAACCGTTGAGATCAATGAATGATTAACATGTACACCTATGCCAAAAGCCAGTGAAAAATAAAGAAAAGCAGTAATTGTGCATCAGAATAAGACTATTTTGATCCAACTGATGAATGGGCGACGAAAGACGTCAAATTTAGCCTAAATATTTGATATCCATATTCCGCTTCTGGTGCTCCAAAATATTTATAAATTTGCACAAAAATGCATTGGTTTCAACAATTGCACGTTAAGTTTTCAATCGATGTTGTTTAAGTTAATTTTTTAAAGCTTAGAAGAGCATTCGGTGAAAAGTGACCTAAACCTGCTCGCCGACGCTCTCAGGCGACGTGTCGAATTCTTTCTGTCAAATCCTGCATACTTTAACGCATGCGCATACTGAGTGTCCCAGTTGAACGCTGCGGATATATCACCAGTTTTTTTTCACTCAAATGCAGCAAATACTCTAGAAGCCATCTCTTCTCTTCTTCCTGTTATTTTCAAGTTACTTTTTCTCAAAAGATTTCTTTAAGGTATCGACTTTTCACGTAGCGATCTGATCGCTTTGATCGGTCATGTTGGTCAAGGTATTTGTTGCATTTTTAAAAAGGATACAACTTTTTTATGACTTTAAATGACTGTAACCAATTCCTAAGCTAGTTGTTACTTTAACACCTGAAATTCCGAAGGTTTTCTCTAGCTAAAGCAGCTTTAATTTGAAGAATAAAATCGAGTACTACATTTATGCCCGATTGAACTTTGGACCCTATTCCACAAAGCAACGAGACCTGACATTCGCGATCGGTTTATAACGTCACAGCCCACTAACTCTACGCTTGGGCTACCTGTGGTTTACCTGGCATTAGACTAAACATTACGCCTGTTTTGCATATTGTGATTATTTCATCATATTGTGTTGTACTGATGTCTTATGGTCGGAGCTGCTTAGAATGCATACAGATTATCTTATCTTATATTATTCTGCCAGTGCCACCCTGTATGTATCCATTTAATTTGAACCTTCAAAACTTGGTGATCTCCGCTATCGATTCTGCCAGTGCCACCCTGTATGTATTCATTTAATTTGAACCTTCAAAACTTGGTGATCTCCGCTATCGATCGAGAGTTAAGCACGCGGCCTCAACTTAACTCTAGGTTCAATGGAGTGAGGTAAAAAACTGTTTTATATAATTTTTTAACTTTAAAAAGCTGAAATTTCATTATCTTCCAATAAATTCATAACGGTGATTTACCAGGGTACTTTGACGCCTTGTGAAAAGTAAAGAATTTTCAAAAATGTTTTCACCATGTGCTAAATAAAGTAAAAGGCCGACATTAAGAAAATGAAAAGTCGAAATGATATTCTAATCGTGATTAAAAGCATTTTTGGGGGTTTTTATTCTGCGACGAGAAATTATTTTAAACTTCATGCTCTGAATGTATAAATATTTACATCAATTCATGTGCTGTGTTGGGTTGAAAACCGTCTAGCTAGTTACAAAGCAATATAAACTCTAAACTTTACATCATAGTACCCATGATGAGAGAAGCCAAACATTTTTGAAAAAGGAATCAGAAGACTTTGATATTCAAATCTACGATATGGAGGTTTTCATGGGTGGACTGAAGACTCGCTGGAAAATTTACCACAATACGTAATAATAAATAATTATTGGATGAGGTTAAGCATGTGTAGTCTCCAACTACATGAATAGTCGAGCCTTCGTACACATTGACTCCAACATGCGTATTTATTAACTCCAGTTGGACAATTATTCCACTATTACACAGAAGATTATACGATTCGCTACAACAAACAATTTACCAACAATTAACTTCATAAAAAGGGACAAATTCAATAACAAAAAGGAAAAAGAATATGTACTTATTGACTGAGTTAAGGTCGGTCCGAACGGGAAAATATTTGGCTCGAGGTCCTGAAGTACGGAACGAGCGCAGCGGTTTTCAATTATCATATGATCACATATAAAAAATCGATTTCAAAGCGTTTTTAATAAATGCGAATCAAAATGCGTAGTTTTTACATGATTGACGGCAGCGAGTCCGAACGGCGAGTCCGAACGGGAAATTATTACACTTTTCGGAAAAGCGTACTTTTTTTGCTGACGACATTTTCCCCAAAGGTTTTTTTAGAATCACGCGTACAGTGAAATACGGTCATATGATAAAACTACTTATAAGTTAATGATGCACGTTCGACTGATTCCTAGATGTTAATTTATTCATGGCGTCTGCGGGGCCTATATAGTCTGCGGAATTCTTAATCTTACACGCTCCCCCGCCAAAAGACTATTCTAGGTCTTTTTTTCCATCTAAACATAATCATTTACTAAATTACTTAACACTTTTAACGTCTCTTGTATCTTAATTATAAACAGTTCAAGTCTTGAATGCTTTCATTCCTTCGTGTTTACTTCCGTTGCTACTCTTTCTTCTGCGGACTGCTTCTTGCTTGGTCTTCGGCTTCAGTCTTGGTCTTTAATAATTCTTCTTCTAGCATACAAAGCTTTCGCACGTCTCGGCGGTACTCTCCCTCAGACGTTCTCACTATCACTTGTCTTACAGCTCCATCGCTGTCTGGCATTGTCTGTTGAACCAATGCCTTTGGCCATTGACCTCTTGGGGTATTCTTGTCTGCTAAGAGGACTAAGTCGCCGACCTTGAAATTAGCTTTTTGTCGTAGCCATTTCTGTCGCTCTTGCAGCATCGGCAGGTATTCTTTTGTCCATCGCCGCCAGAACTCGTTTGCCAACAAGTGGGCGTGCTTCCATCTGGCTTTATACTTGTCGACATCTTGCATCTCGTCTGGGGGTAGGGATGCATTCTTGCGGAGTAGCAAGATGTGGTTTGGTGTAAGTACTTCCAAATCTTGGGGGTCACTGGAGACGCTGGTTATGGGTCTGTCATTCATGATCTTCTCTACCTCGGTTAAGAACGTGTGAAGCGTTTCATCATTCACAAGACGCTCTCCCAACATCGAGTGTAGGATTCTTCTGACTGATCGGATGAGACGTTCCCAAACGCCGCCTTGGTGACTCGCTGCGGGAGGATTGAACTTCCATCGTACACCTCTTTGATTCAGCTCGTTCTGTATCTTTTCTTGGTTCCACGTCTTCATTGCTTTGATGACATCTACTTCTGCTCCCTTGAAATTAGTGCCGTTATCACTGTATATGATTCTTGGGGATCCACGTCTACTAACAAAACGTATTACTGCGTTGATGAAACTATCTGTAGATAAGTCTTGTGCAACCTCGATGTGGACTGCTCTGTACCTTAGGCATGTGAATATACATCCGTAACGTTTGTTCAATGCTGGATCTCTCTTAGATCTTGTATTTGGTCCAACCTTGACGTACAGCGGTCCAAAGTAGTCCAAGCCGACTGCGGCGAACGGATAGTCTAGTTCTTGTCCATCGGAAGACGATCTTACTTCTTGTAGTGGAGCTGTTATCTGCTCTCCCATCTTAGCATTCTGACGCCTGCATTCGTGGCACTTACGTAGAACTCGTTTCACTGACGACACTCCACTTGTGAGTATTCGAATTATTATAATGTTCGAACTCTGTTAAAACTGTATCGTTCTATGCTGTTTTACGACCTCTTCTCCAAGCTTGTCTTCAAAAGCATGTAACTTCTTTGAAAAAGATTGGCATTCTTTGTAAAGCCCACAGTATTTAATTCTATGATAGCTAGCGGTAAGCTAGTGTGGGCTGCGTCGGTGTTTCTAATGAAACAGTATGGATAAAAAGTTAAATGTTACACCGTAAAAAATAATTAGTAAGTGATCTCTCTTATTTTTTACGGTGTAAAATTTAACTTTTTATCCATAGTATTTAATTCTGGTGTATTTCAATAACATATGTGAATGTGGATCCTAACTTTGCAGTAATTTTGCTGTTTTTTTTTTTTTTGCATTTTCGCATTGCTTTCTGGCTGCTCATAGACATCGAAAGGACATCTGTTTTCTCAGCTGAAAGCTATAGTCAAAACTCCATAACATACATTCACGCATGCGCATTGCTTTTGACTGCAGTATTGCGTTATGCAAATTGAACTTGTGCCAGGCCCTTGCTCGTGCCTAATTTCATGCCAGTACGAGGAAGCCTTGAAAGCTCGCGCGACCTGGCCTCGAATTACTTGAACCGATTATGACATAATTTACGATCTTGTAATTTATGCTCGCAAGAAATTGATCTCAAAATGGAAAGAGAGCCGTATTTCATATTGAATTGTATTTAGAAACGATCTCAATGACGCGTGTCTTCGTATGGGACCTTAAGCACCAGAGAAAGGACTAGGTTTTCACACAACGTAACATTTAAGCACCAGGACGACCACCAGGACGGGAAAACAAGCAAAAGTTCACAAATCAAAATACTAACTTGACGCCAGCACGTTTTCAAGACGGTTTTTCGTGCGCGCGCCGTCGTCCTTGCTGCTGCAGTCCTCGCTAGAACGTGAAAAAGCACCAAGTGACGTTCTGGAGAGGACGGCAACGGCAAGGACGACGGCGCGCACACGAAAAACTGTTTTGAAAACGTGCTGGCATCATCGTCCGCCGTCGCCGTCCGCTCCCGTCGTGGATCTTAAGGTCTCTAATGTTACGTCACGAGAGGACCGACGGCGTTCTCGACCTAGTCCTTTCTCAGACTTTACGTCGCCGTCCTCGTCCTCCCTTCCTGGTGCTTAAGGTCCCTACTCTCTACTAAGGGACGGACCATTAGATAATTGATGGGGGGGTTGCAGGAATTTTAGTTGCATGATATTTATTTTTTTGTTCCACCCCCCCCCCCCCCTTTTTTTTTTTGAACATCATGACCTTGCACGATATTTTTTTAAAAACTAGTATGGAATAATTAATGTTATTAATCATCAAAATTACTTATTGGTCATTCAGAGATGGGCTTTTTGGCAAAATTTGAAGTTTAAATTGACTGAACATGTAAAAAAATGAACATGTAAAATGAAATTTGTTTAACAATTCCAGGATTGAAAACTGAACATGCAGTTGGAATTCTGTTCTAATTTATTATATTCTGATGTTCAATGCAATTATGCATTATCAGGGACCGAATTTTATTGGGAAGAAGGGTAAAGATCGTGAAAGGCGGGCGAACGTAGAGGAGTTTTTGAAATTTTGGAAATTGAGACCCTCGGAAATACGATTTCCAGTGATTTGAGAGGGGCATTCACAACATATTTATGAAGTTCGTGCCATTACCTTTGACCTGTGCTTGCTCGATATTTTTTTTTTCGAACAGAAGAGCCTGCTCGATATTTTTTTGAGGTTTAAGAGCTTGCGCGATATTTTTTTGGGGATTTTCGCAACCCCCCCCCCCCCCCCCCATCAACTATCTAATGGTCCGTCCCTTATTCAAACCCTTTGACCTTTGAAGTAAAACTTAATTTTAGCACCAAAGGAACACAAATACAAGATAAGTAAACAAGTATAACGTTCATTTGATTCAAATAATCGGGGTAAACTATAGGAATCAAACCAATTTAGGTGTCCTAGTGCCCCTGGCTTGGAAAAATGATAAAGAAAAATTGTCAGATGAATTTTTAGAGCCGGAGGCACAAAAACTTTGGTCAAACAGAACTGGAACATACGTACTAGATTCGAATATCAACGAACCGTTCGAAGAGTACAAAGCTTGGTAGAAGGTCAGATAGACTGAATGACGTTGTAAAAATGCAAGAATATATTCAAGCAAATGTAAATGTACAAGAATATATTCAAACAAAAACAGGTATTCGGACCCAAGCTAAGGAATGAGGGAGGGTTGTAGGGGAGGGGGAGAGAGGTTGTTTAAGAGATGTGTATTTTTTTAACGACTGTATAACGAATGGTATGATACATATAGAATGGAGAAAAGATTAGTTGTGAGTGAAGGCAACGTTTCGAAACATGAGCTCATTTTTCGCGGCGGCGTGGGGAAGTTAAGGAACAACAGAAAAGTACGATAACATGTAAAATTTACGTAGCCTAATCATGATACTCCTGAACAGACCAATTAAGTTATAACTGAAAAGCGAGCAGAGGACGTCCGAACATGTAGACTTTTCAACGATTGCATGCCTTTCAAGTTGTTATGTTTTCGATCTCTGAACCAATAAAAACTCATTGTAGTCCGGTCTGTTAGTAGCCTTAGTATAGGTAATAATATGGTTTCGAGAAACCATATGATTACTTGTTAATAATATACATGAAAAACCTTACAAACATTACCGTCCGACATTGAAAATCTCAAGAAAAACTCTGAGCGCGCGCTCAATGACGTGAGATAGCGTCAGCAGCGCGCGCTCTTCAACTGAAACCGACAAAAAATGTATTCAAAAACAAACAAAATCACCAACTTTTTAGCCGTTTTCGGCACCGCTTAAACTTGTTCCTTCGCGATCGGAAAATACAAAGTCTTGATGCTTAATGTTATCTACAACAGAACTAAAAAAAATTTGGTTTCAAGACCGTTTTCGGAAAATGTAATTTGCACTGTGTTACACTTTTTTGCACTGTGTTACAGATTTTTGCACTGTGTTACACTTGAACTGCACTGCTCTAAGCCAATCAAATTCGAGTAATTTTTTCATGTATATTATTAACAACAAAAAAGGCCGAGATCGTTACAACTAAATAATTCAAGCACCAAACTTGGCATAGAGATCCTGGAGATTTATTTTAATTCTGATTTTATTTTATATTTTATTTTTTTATTTTTACATATTTATTGGGCACATAAGAATAAAAAGATTACAAATGCTATCCAGGGGGGGTTGGACACAGCGCGCGAAGCATCACGGTAGTGAAAACTGACCAATCAGAACCCTCTATTTCGAGAGAGGGAAAACAAAAATGGCAGAGAGAACTGAGAAGGCAAGTGCTAAAGTTAGTAGGTTTAATAGCATTTATTTGTTTTTTCTTACGATAAAATTTCGTAGGATTAAAGTGTATGTTATATTGAAGATGTCGTAGAAGTTTGGCTTCAAAATCTTGCTTATGAGTTTTTTTTATCGTCATTCATTGCCGTGTGTTTATTTTGATCTCGAGTCATTTTGTCTAAAACTACTTGCTTCACACTTCTGTCGTTTACTCTTGAAATATAAGGGATCTCGTATTGAAATTATAACAAAATGTAAAGGAGAAAATTACCTTTCATGTGGTATAAACGCTCTCCAGGGCTCCCCAGTACTTTTTGAGATATAAAGACTCATATTGAAGCCTTTCTTGAGCTAGCCTTCGTATAGCAGGTAACTCAGTTCTTCCAGTATTTGACGAGGAATATTTTATAGTGTTGTACCACTTTGGTCAGATAAATGTCGAAATAATATCAGTTTATCATCATGCAAATACACGATAGGTACAGTACCTTCTTGTGTAAAAAAAATTAAGCTTGTCAATGTGAAATTGGTGAGATAAAAGTTGACATCTCACTGTTGTCTTTTAACTTTGCATGCACTTGCTGTTCGAAGAGTGAACCTGTTCGATGCTCCAAATGGGCGCCTTTTTATTCTTTTTCTTTTTCTTTTTCTTCATTGTGATTGCAAAATGTTCTTCTAAAACAATATTTTATTTAAGTTGTTTGGCTTTGTGGGGAAAAAAGACAAAAAAAAGAAAAGTATATTATTATTAACAGTGAAATCTATTTCATTCTACTTCTTCATTACGAGTTGAAAATACTATTTTGCTTTCGAAAAAGGATGGAATTTTATAACTATAGTTTTAGATGTTGTAAACCAATGAATACTTAACTAATATTCTATTTATACTCTTATATTGAATTGAATTTTGTTGATCATTTTTTTGGGAAAGTTTGATATCTTGATTGTTGACATTGGTTAATAATATGTAGACAGGGCCAAGGTTTTCACGATTACGCGATACTGTTTTTCACTGAACTAACAGACATTTTTATGATCAGAATAGGCGCCTATATTTGCTTTTTGTTATTGTTGCTATATTATTTAATTTTCATATTTCACACTTTGCTTTTTAGAGATTTCATGTTTGTTTTGTTTTTCAATTTTTACCTACGATCTGTGGTGATACTTGCAGGGCTTTCAGAGTCTGCTGCTGAAAATTTGGGTAGTTTTACGAACAGGCAAGTAGTTTTCTGATATTTTTTATGAAGGGTTTTCTTGCCATAACTTGGACACCTAGAGTCTTTAAGCAGTTTTAAAAACGCTATTAAAAGAGCTAAAATTACCAGTGGCACATTATGCAAATGCAACATTTGCGAACAATAGATATGATTATATTTCTTTCATTTTCCAATAGTTACTGTGAATGCTTCACTCGTCTGCTGCGTGTGCGTTGCTCCTCGTGTAGCTATTACGTTACTCTGTTGGCTCCACGGGGGTCGTCGCAATAGTAGTGGGCGTGTGAGGTATTCACATGTATACTTAATCATCTATTAATAGCATCATCTTTTCATATATATATGTATATGTGTATGTGTATGCGTATGTATATGTATATATATATATTTTTTATTATTATTATTATTTTTTAACATACCTTAAAGTATGATTTATCTACGTACAAATTTCTTGTTATAATAATTTGATTTTCTTCTAATACTATTAAGTTTTATACCTTATTTTCTACAATATTTTTCCAACCTAAATTCATCCATAGTTATATCACGACAGTCTGTTTTTCCATTCTCATATTTTCTCTATTGATAAGGAATTTCACTATAAATTTTCTTTTCTGACTACAAATATCTATTTTTCATAGCAATCATCTATCTATGTAGTATATATATTCCGTTATTTAGTTAGTACTATAGTAGTTTTAGGTCTCTAATGTACATATTCTCAGCTTGATTATATATAGAGGTTCGAATGTATTTATCACGAGTCTCAGGCTCACTGTACATATCGACATTAAATAAAATTATCTATCTATCTATCATAAGTAAAAAAACTTTTATAAAATAACTTTGATATTACGCGCGCTCTGATTGGTCAAAAAGCCATGTTTTATGAGAGCATAATACATGCTCACGTCATTTTTTTCTCTCTCGAAAAGTTAGTTATTTTATAAAAGCAATGAAAAACAGTTTTTCGTGTATTGTACTCTGATAAAGACACTTGGGATGTGGAGAGAACACTTGAGAAGCTGGAAACCACTCCGCTACGCGTCGTGGTTTCCTACGCTTCTCTCGTGTTCTCTCCACATCCCGCGTGTCTTTACCAGAGTATAATACACGGAAAACTGTTTTTTATTCCTTAAATTTTAGTACTTTATTTTCGTGTCATATAAGTTATAGTTTCTTGACTTCTAGCTATCTGCGCTTGCTTGACAACTCAATTACGCCGGCAGTTTTCTAAAGTTTTGAAATTTCTCATATTATTTTAGTCGATTCCTTTAAAAACCTCAGTATAATTTTCCAGCATTCCGTTGCCAAAAGGATCAGAATCAGTTATTTCCTTGTTAAAAGCTGAATTACTTCAATATATTAGGCATCCTAGCAATGATTTGAGCTGAAAGATATTCGGATGAAAAACTCGGTAGTTTGTAAAGACTCGGCTACAAATAATTTGCTTTATTTAGTTTTGAATTTTATTCAATAAATTCCAAATTTTGTGTATGATTTAAGGAATAAAAAACAGTTTTCCGTGTATTATACTCTGATAAAGACACGCGGGATGTGGAGAGAACACGAGAGAAGGGTAGGAAACCACGACGCGTAGCTGTTTTTTATTGCTTTTATAAAATAACTAACTTTTCGAGAGAGAAAAAAAATGACGTGAGCATGTATTATGCTCTCATAAAACATGGCTTTTTGACCAATCAGAGCCCGAGTAATATCAAAGTTATTTTTTAAATATAAAATAGCTAATAAACTTCCCGTTTCTCCATAAACTTTTGATGTTCTTATGTCCTTTGTTTGTTTACATCAAGTTTCAAAGCGTCGGGAGCTCTTCACGGGGAGCCCACAGCCACTGGTAGAATCAGTGATTAGAATAAAATCTATCATGCGTAAATACACGTGCTAGCTCCCGCAGGGGCTTGCGGGGGCTTGGCGCCTGATTGGTTGCAGTTCAAGTCTGAATAAATTATCAGCTGCTAACGTTGCTTAATATACTACCTTGGGTATTACGATCGACAGCTAAACAGACAATGATATCTTACTGATGTGCTAAATGAAGACCCGATGAAAAAACTTTCAAATTCAAGGTAATTCCCATACCTATAGTTCATAATTTTCGGTCCGGTCCCTTATATTTAGCGATTTATCGGTTCTTGCCGATCGACTCTTAAGGCGGCTCGACCCAATAATTTTTCGTGAGTACCGTCCGCGTTTGAAGCTCCAGTATAAAAACGCGTTGGGTTCGATTTCAAATCCACTTGAACACATTTCTTTCATAAAGATTGAATTATGATTTAGCATGTTTTTTTTGGAGAAATCGGACATCATTTCAATTGATTATTTAACAATTAGTCCTCGAGTCCGAATGGTCTACGCCGAATGGGCTATTGACTCGTAGGCCATGAGGGCGAGAGGTCTAATTGTTTTAGTAAAAACCTACTAATCGTTCCAATAAAAGGATGCAAAAAGTTTTGGATTTTGCTTTAAATATATATTTTTTGGTTTTCAAAACCGGCGCTTTTCGCTACTAGAGGTAGTTTTTTAAAGAAACAAATAGACAAATTTTATGATTTTCGTATTTTGGTGAAATTGTATACAAAACCGCGACAAAAAGTAAACATTGAATTTTTGGTCCGGCTCATATATTTTACGTTTTGAGAAGATCGTATGGCTCGATTGCTCTTTAATTGCCATATAGTGAGCAAGAGATATAGGAGAAAAGAACGAACGATTTTTTTGCTAAAAGATACCCAAGAAATAATAAATTTTTCGATGCAAAATCTATTGTTTAGATTTTGAGTAAATTATCCACTTTATTTAAACAATCTTCGATATCTCGCAATCTGCCTAACACATTTTGATAAAACTTTCCACAACTGGGGACAAAGATTCAAGGTGTAAGCAGCATGAAGTATTTTGCTAGAGAGTGCTTTTAAAGGCTAATATTGGACTCAAGGCTAAAACATATATTTCGTAATAATCAATCGAAATGATGTCCGATTTCTCCAAAAAACATGCTAAATCATAATTCAATCTTTATGAAAGAAATGTGTTCAAGTGGATTTGAAATCGAACCCAACGCGTTTTTATACTGGAGCTTCAAACGCGGACGGTACTCACGAAAAATTATTGGGTCGAGCCACCTTAAGAGGGGATGTCAGCAAAAATCGAATATACGCCCGGCGGCAACAGCCAAAAGTTCGATTTCACTCATATTTTGGTATTAGGTAGGCCTATATGCGAGATATACCACGGTGTCTTTCATTTGTCGAAATATAGCTCCATTTCCGAGAAAACGAGAAAAACGAATTTGTCAATAATTGACCCTTGGAGAGAGCCAAAATTTACTTCAACTTATGTTTAATTCTTAAAAAACTTTTATATTTAACAAATATTTATAACTGTTTTATATTTAACAAATGTTTATATCAGGCTATGTAAACATAGCATAACGTTTTCTATTTGTTTTATAGAACATTGAAATTTCATGTAAACACGGCTATCAGCCAATCAGAGCGCGCGTTGTATCAGAACTATTTTATAAAATGTTTTAACTTTAAAAAGCTGAAATTTCATTGTCTTCCAATAAATTCATAACGGTGAAAAAAATTTATTTACCAGGGTACTTTTACGCCTTGTGAAAAGTAAAGAATTTTCAAAAAACTCTGAAAAGCTTAATATCTTAATATCTTAACATCAAAAGCGAGTTATGAGGGTATAACAGCATTTTAAAAAAGCTTTACTTAAGACATTCGAATTCCAATTTTAATGAAATTTTAATGAAAACTGTTTTGAATAATTTGTAAATGGAATAGGTTTTTTTCGCTCTCCAGTTACACTGAGCCACATGATTATTAGCTGCAAAGGGCCTATTCCATCCATCCATCCACCCACCCACCCACCCACCCACCCACCCACCCACCCACCCACCCACCCACCCACCCACCCACCCACCCACCCACCCACCCACCCACCCACCCACCCATCCATCCATCCATCCATCCATCCATCCATCCACCCACCCACCCACCCACCCATCCATCCATCCATCCATCCATCCATCCATCCATCCACCCACCCACCCACCCACCCACCCACCCACCCACCCACCCACCCACCCACCCATCCATCCATCCATCCATCCATCCACCCACCCACCCACCCACCCACCCACCCACCCATCCATCCATCCATCCATCCATCCATCCATCCATCCATCCATCCATCCATCCACCCATCCACCCACCCACCCACCCACCCACCCATCCATCCATCCATCCATCCATCCATCCATCCATCCATCCACCCACCCACCCACCCACCCACCCACCCATCCATCCATCCATCCATCCATCCATCCATCCATCCATCCATCCATCCATCCATCCATCCACCCACCCACCCACCCACCCATTCATCCATCCATCCATCCCATCCATCCCATCCATCCTGTTGAGGCTAACCTCAACAAGCCATCCAATCCATAGGTCCGCGTTTCATATTCCAGTTTCCGTTGCGCCATCGTAATTTCCCGTAATGCTTTGCGCGCGAGGTATGTAGCATGTGCTCATATCGTGGTGTGTGTGTGTTCGCCTGTCGTGTCGTCAATTTGGTGAGTTTATCTAGTCTTTTTTGCATTTTATTTTCCTTGTATGTATTGTAATTTTGCTGTATTAATTGCTTTAGGTTTCACCGGGTTTTCCAACCGGGTTTCCACTGTGTTTTCCCACAATTTGTAAGCTAGAGAATAAAGTGTTTGTTTACATCTAAGTTGTGCCCGCGTAGAAACCAGATGACTCGACATTCCACCCGCATTCCTTGTATGTAGCCCGCTACATTTAGTGAAACCAAAGATGGACGATAAGGCTAGTGTTCTTCGAGCAAAGATCAGCGATTTGGACAGATCGAGAAGTGGATATTTGGCTGCGATCACTCGGGTTTGTAATAAACTAGACGAAAAGTTGAGCGACTACAAGAATCTCGAAGTCATCCACGAGCTACATTCCAGACTGATCGGCGCCTTTGATCGTTATCAGCATTGTTGTCAACAGTATGCTAATTTACTAGACGAGTCCTGTGGAAAATATTTAAGCGTAATGGAACAATATCAAGCGCAACTAAAGAGAAAGAAAGATTACAGTGAGAAAATAAATCTGTTTACCGCTAGTGCTGTTGAAGTTGAAGTTACGAGACTCGAACAAGAAATCGCACGAACCGAAATGGAGATTCAAGAGACGCTAGAGATGAAACAAAATACGAAAGACGACAACCCAATGTCACGCGAAGAGGATTTCGATGAAATGATCGCCTCGCTCGTTATACCACCCCCTCCTATGTTTTCAGATGTCGTCACGCCGGATCCACAAGTAGTTGACAAGCCCCCCTTCTACAGAGATCAACAAAGTGTTACAGACTTCCCAAGTCAAGAGTTAGCTCCAAGAAGTACTCCACAGACTTCGTCAGAGTTGGTTACCTCATCACCCGTGTATACATTCGCGAGTCCCCTGGACTCGCGTTCTCCAAGGGCTCCACCCTACACGTCAACGCCCCTGTTTGCGTCGGCGTCCAAGACCACAGTCTTGCCGTTCATTGAGAGCAAAACCAGAGCTTCAAAACAAGCGAAACTCAACGCGGTCCCCGACCCGCGTACGTACGAAAGTGAATCGTCGCATGTAATAGTGAAAGATCCATATCGTGTTCCAGAAGAAGTAGAAGGTCCCATGGTCCCCAACCAGAGTAAAGGTGCTCAAGACGACTATCTAAAGTTCAAACGTTTTCCTCCCAGAACGAAAGTGGAGACGGCAGAGCCCCACCCTACGCAAAGAAAATTGGCCTCGACCACGCCCAGTTCAGTCGAATACCCTTGTGTTAACAACGAAAGTCTTCTTACTACCATCGCCTCGGCAATATCGAGCATCAGTATGACCCAAGATTTACCTAAGGTGCAAGTGCAGAAATTTGATGGATCTCCTGAGAAGTTCCCGACCTTCCGCCAACGTTTCAGTCAAATGGTCGAATCACGTGGTCTCGATGAATCGGTGAAAATGACGTTGCTCTTACAGTTTCTAGAAGGTCAAGCTCTGAAAGCTGTGCAGCGTTATGAGGCCCTACCAGGGGGTCTCACCAGCGCGCTAAGGACTCTCCAAGAACGTTTTGGGCGCCCCGCCCAAGTGGTACGCGCGTGTGTAGATGGACTCACAAATGGCCCTGCAATACAGAATGACAAACGGGCCTTACAACAATTAGCAGATGACGCTCAAGCCACGTACTATACCTTGCACAGCATGGGCTACCTAGGAGAAATGAACACAGACAGCCTGGAGAGAATCATCGCACGCCTTCCGAAGTGGGCCCAGACCAAGTTCGTGGAAGTAACAAACAAGAAGAAAGGTGGACAACAGATGCCAACATTTAAAGACGTGGTCGACTTCCTACGAGATCGAGCAGAAGTTATGAACCATCCATTCCTAGCAAGAGCGTCTTGTGAAGTGGCCTCCACTAAACACCACAAATACGATCGACAGAAAACGACACCCACTAACTACAGGGTGACAGCCTACACTACAACAGCAAAGAAAGAAGAAGCGTGTCCATTGTGTGAAAGGCCACATCGCCTTTATCGATGCGAGCTCTTTAAAGCGAAGTCACCAAAGGAGAGGAATGAATTTGTAAAGACAAAGAAACTTTGTTTCAACTGTCTTAGTTCCACAGAACATACATCCAAGACATGCAAGTGCACAACTCGGTGCCAGGCGTCAGGTTGCGGAAAACCCCATCACTCGTTATTACATTTCACAGAACCGCAGACAAGTGCCGCAGTCCAAGGGGACGAGAAACGCCCAGAGAATGACAACGAGGTTAAAGCCAAGCAGACAAACTACAGTATGACTAAATCGTGTTCCACAGCTGCAGATGACTCACAGGACATCATGCTACAAGTACTTCCTTTAAAGATAACCGACGCAGGCTCTAATTCAATTACCACGTACTGTTTAATAGACTCGGGCTCAGACGTCACACTGGTCGACCCTTCATTGATCAAAGAGCTTAACATTAAAGGAAAACCAGGAACACTCTATCTCAACACTGTAAGTGACAAGGACGTGCCCAACCAGGCGGAGAAGGTGAGCTTCAAGCTAGAAGCAATAGACAAAGAAGAACACGAGGCGGTACCGGTTGAAAGTGCATGGGCAGTGAAGGAGCTTACAATACCACTCAAACACACGAAGATTGTGAACCATGTTAACCAGTGGCCACACCTACCAGACGTCCCTTTCCCGGAAGTTGAAAGGAAGAAAATATCAGTCTTAATCGGCACCAACGTTAGTGAAGCCTTCATACCACTGGAGGTTAGAAGAGGAAAGTCAAATGCACCAATCGCCATAAGGTCTAGCTTAGGATGGAGCATCCTTGGCGGTGCTACCAAGGAGTCGACTAAACAATGCGCAAACTCGAACTTTGTTGCCGGTGAAGACCTTCAACTCAGTCGCCAGCTAGAAGAATTCTGGAAAGTAGAATCGTACGGTACCTACAACCTCGAAGCAGGACCACTATCCGTGGAGGATAAGCGAGCGCTTAAACGAATCGACAGTACCATTACAAAGAACGGCGATCATTACCAGATAGGTCTCCTGTGGAAAGATGAGAACATTTCACTACCATACAACCGAAAGCTTGCGGAAGCCAGGATACAACATCTAAAGAAACGGTTTCGTCGTGATCCTGAACTAGAGTCGAAGTACAGAGCTGCGATGAAGGAATACCTGACGAAGGGGTACGCTAGAAGGCTCCCACATCACCCGGTCTTGAATCCCAACAAGCCCAATAAGGTTAGGATCGTGTTTGATGCTGCCGCCAAGTTCGCTGGAGTATCACTGAACGACTGTCTACTGCAAGGCCCGTGTCTCACCAACGACCTCTCCGGGGTGCTAATAAGATTCAGACAACACGAAGCCGCATTCACCGCGGACATAGAGGGCATGTTTAATCAAGTAGAGGTTACGCCAGAAGACACGGATGCGTTGAGGTTCTTGTGGTGGCCTGGAAGTACTGATGATCCGCCTCAGGAATACCAAATGTTAGTACACATCTTTGGCGCCAAATCGTCGCCATGTTGTGCTAATAAAGCTCTGAAGACGGCAGCTGAAGACAAAAAACAGAGCTACGACCCACAAGTTATCGAGAGCGTGCATAGAAACTTTTATGTGGATGATGTTTTGAAATCCACTCCAACAACAGAGGAAGCTGTGCACATTGCGACAGAACTAGTTAAAGTGCTCAGAGAAGGAGGATTTCGTCTAACGAAATTCGCCAGCAATCGTCGAGAAATTCTTGCCGCACTCCCACGAGAAAGCAGAGTCAACCCAACGTTGGATCTGGACTTGGATCAGTTACCTATCCAACGCACATTAGGCATCTCATGGGACGCACACACTGATACCTTCCAGTTTAAAGTCATCCCGACCGAAAGGCCATTCACCAAGAGAGGAATCCTCAGTGTTGTCAGTTCGCTATTTGACCCACTAGGATTCTTGGCTCCGTACGTCCTCCCGGTGAAAATACTTCTGCAAGACCTCTGGAGAAAGGAGTTTCTCTGGGACCAGGAAATTCCTGAACCTTATCTCACACAGTGGCGAAGGTGGTTGCAGTCCTTGCCGTCAATCGTGCATATCCGCATCCCAAGGTGTTACAAGACCGCTGACCTCGGCAAGATAACAACCATGCAGTTGCATCACTTTTCTGATGCTTCCAGGAGTGGCTATGCTGCAGTGTCATACCTGAGGATGGTAGATGAAGAAGGAAGAATATACTGTGCCTTTGTCATGGGAAAGAGTCGAAACACCCCTCTGAAAGAATGGACAATACCAAGACTAGAGCTACAAGCGGCCGTACTTGCGACACGTCTGAGCAAGACAGTCCTCAGGGAATTGGAGGAGCCAGTAGATGATACGCATTTCTGGTCAGACTCAATGACAACTTTACAGTACGTGCGAAATACTACCCGAAGATTCCACACCTTCGTGGCCAACCGTCTGACAGAGATCCACGAGAGTACAACTCCAGAACAGTGGCATTTCGTTCCCGGCAACCTAAACCCAGCAGATGAGGGATCGCGGGGAATGGATATACAGTCCTTCCACCCGGGCTGCCGCTGGTGGCGAGGGCCAGACTTTTTGTGGAAACACGAGGAGGAATGGCCGAAGGAGCAAATCGGAGAACTTCCAGCTGATGAACAGGAAGATCTTTATGGCCGTAAGCAGTGGAGGCAAGCTCAGTTTCTGGCCGACTGCATTTGGACAAGGTGGCTGCGAGAATATATCACAATGCTGCAGCGACGTCAGAAGTGGACGCACGACAAGAGGAATCTAGCTGTGAACGACTTGGTGCTCATCGCAGACAGCGCTCTACCAAGATCTCGTTGGCTTCTCGGAAGAGTTACAAGGATCTTCCCAGGTGAAGACCACCGTGTACGAGTTGCAGAAATCAAGACAAAGAGTTCCCTACTTGTTCGTCCTGTAAACAAGTTGTGTCTCGTATTGGAGGCAGTATGAAGGACATTATCGTAAAGAGAACCAAAAGAGAAACATTATATGAACACTAAGAACACTGTTATGTCAGTAGTTTGAGTTTGATAGTTACATTAGGTTATAAC